>WOUH02061855.1:0-10593 GCA_009936405.2 Stevia rebaudiana
ATTAATCGGATTGGAATTTTATATGTAATTTTACATATTTATATGTATATATATGCAATATATATATATATATATATATTGTCAATATATCAATATTTTTTCTTATAAATCAAATATTTTGACTAGTTATGATGGATTTTAACTAATTTTGACTCATTTTGACCGTTTTTTCGAGATTTTGACCGATTTTACCTAATTTTGACCGATTTCTAGGCGATTTTTTCTGACTTTTGGCCGATTTTGACCGATTTTTCCGCCTAGCGATTAATGGTACGATTCATGAAAAATTCCAAGGTAATGGTCCGATTAGCGCCTAGGCGCCGATTAATCGGCCGCTTAGGACGGTTTTTACAACAGTGGTACTAACCATTAAGTGTAAAAGGTTGCATGCTTGAAGTTTGAAGTGTGAATTTAAATCTGTAAAACAGGTTTAGGCTTCTATTGAGTATTTTAGTACGGTGTTTCAGATTTCACATTTTAGTGCCTAATTTTGTAACTTACAAAGTATAGGAGCCATTTATGTAAATAATAATATAATATAAGAAAAACTAAAACCCAACCCCAACCTTACCCCTCTCCTCTCTCCCCTCTCCATTCTTCCGTACCGTTTTCCTTGCGAGCTTCAAAAGTCCTTCTCCGATCACTCTCTCTGTAACTCCTCAAAGTCTCCCTCTTCATTTGCCTTTTTAAGAGATTTTTAGTGGTTACCGTGTTGTTGGAAATGTTGAAAGGGTTAGATTGAGCATAAAACCGAATTAATCGAACCGAAAACGAATTAACTGAAAAAACAAAAACGAAAAAACCAAACAGAGAAAAAACCGAACAAAAAAAACCAAAACTGAAACATTCTGTTCGGTTTTCTTTTTTCATTAACCGAAAAAACAAACTGAATCACCTATTTTTCATAATTTTTTGTAAATATATTAGTGTGTTCATAAATTTAATGTGTATGTATATATATGTCTGTAGGGGAGAGTTCTTTTGAAATCAATTTTTAGTGAAAACCAAGAAAACCACTATCATCACGTATAAACATATATGTAAATAATACGATATACATATATGTGATATACAAGTTACATATATATAAAACGTGATTTATAATGGTTTTCATGAATTTTAGTGGTTTTCATTTGATTCTCATCCTATGTCTGTATATTCATTTGTTTATACATCTTCGTATATGAATTAGTCTCTTAATGCATTAAATATCTCGATTATATAGTTCTTATATATTTTGTAAGTATACTAGTGTGTTTGCACATCACCTTATAACATAAAATATGTTAACTGTTAAGAAACGAATGAATTTGCAAAGTTAGAAAATGTTTTGGCTACCGTTACATCTCCCAATAAATAATTAGTCCAAGCATAATCTATTACTAATTTTGTTGTTTGATTTTTAATCTTTTGTTTACTTAAAAACATTAAAGATAAAAAAGATTAAAAATCCGAAACAAACCGAAAATCAAACCAAAACCGATCCGTTGTGAAAATCTAAAAACCGACTAAATCTGTTTTTGTTTCCATTTTAGGCAAAAACCGAACCAAACCGTACCACCTTAGAAAAGTGTTCTCATCGCACAAGATATAGTGTTTTCATCTTCGACGCTGATGAAATAGGGTGATATATCGTCGGAATCAAATTAAGTAAACTAAAAGATGAAGGGTGGGTCGACAATCAAGTGGGGAGGGAAAGGGAATATGCTTAAGGATGTGCTAGGGTGACAACCGTAAACTCTAACAAAAAAATACATTAAACTGAAACTATGAGAACATGTGACTAACAAGTATAACGTTAGCGTTATTAGTTTGAACGGTTCACACAATACTAGATACACAAATCCGTATATGGGTGGGGGCTTAGGTTTTTTGGGGCGGGAAAAAGTTCGACGAGTCGGTTCTAACAACGTTGAAATGAGTTCAATCATAGTTCGTTTGAGATGATTATGAGGTTTTTAAATCCCTCTTAGACCATGCGTAGTGGTTTGGGGGTGGAGAAGAGGTGGGTTATGACACGTCAATGCCACGTAGGAGAGAGAATGAGTGATGAAAAAATGAGTGTAATGGATGAGTGGAGGAGAGAGAGATGGGTAAAAAATAGAAGGATGAGGTGGTATTTTATTATTGGTTGAAAAAAAAATACCAGATCTCAAAGCTCCACGCCCGTTGCCATCTCCACGGCGTGGCCACCAACGCCTCGCCAGCGCGGTGTTGACCGGCGTCGCCGCCCCCTCCACGCCCCTTTTCTTGCCCACTACACCCGGTTTTAGATTTCTTAGAATAAGCACCTTATTTATAATAACCTTACCCGTTTAAATAATACAAAATTATGTTTATAAAAAAAGTGTCAAAACACATTGCCACGCTTACAACTTTATTCCTCCGACCATTAACCTCTTTTCTATTTGTCTTCCTTGTTTATTTCGTCTTGTTTGGTCAATAAGCAGGTCATTTATTTAACATGATTTTAAGTGTGTAGACAACTTGTGTGATTGAAACAAATATTATAATTTAACCTTTTTAGTTTTTTATCAAACCAACTATATCCATTTTCCAGAATCCAGACTTCAGATTCTATCCCCGATTGAATAGTTCAAAGGAATTATAAACAATAACATGAGATACCAGATAACAACCAGAACTTTTAAACGGCAAATTGATGATGTAACAGAGAATATATCCTGGAAAATAAAGTAGAAAAAAACACTAGCCTATTTCTAGATTTTATACCAACATATATATTTTTAGCCAACTACTTTATAGTGAAAAACGTCCACCCGTTTATTCGGACGTATCACGGATTACTGTTTGTCACGGTAAATAATCACTTGAACAAGAGGTATTATCATGTTGTCTGCCTTTAAGTCCCATCTCCGTCGAACCTTCTCCGGCGGACACGCTCGGAAACTCGCCGCACTTCCGGCACCTCGTGACGACCAAAATCTGTCTACAAGACGGACACGAAGAGTGCGAACCGAGCCACATATCAATACATCCGACGTGAAATCCATGTCCACACCGAGGAAGAACACGGATCTCGTCTCCATCGGAATATTCCGAAAGACAGATAGCACAGTCGCCGGACGACAATTTCCGGCCATTCTCGCCACCGGCGACTTCATTAGTTGAATTGTAAACGAACTTCGGAAATGACTCGACGACTTTCTTCTTCATTCCTTTGTTAGCTGCCGGCTGGTTAGGATTTTGCCTGAAGCCGGAGGTAGATCCACGGCGGAGCCAAGCACAGCGAGCTACTGCGACGAGGCCTAAAACGCAAATCAAAGCGCATAGTAGAGCGGCGAGGATGACGACGAAATCAGACTCGACGGCGACGGCCACCGGCGGTTCGGCGGTGGTTTGATCGAATGATGAAGATGAGTTACCGATGGAGGAGAGGAATCTGTAGGAGCGAGTCATAATTCATACGGTTTAAGATAAAAAATTCAAATGTAGTTGTAGAGAGAGAAAGTGAGTACATAGATTTTGTGAGGAGTGAGAGATGAAAGAGTTTAATGCCACTGTATATATATGTGGTGTGGGGATGTCTTAATTAATTGATTAAGGCTATATCCGGTGGTTCTTTGCTGTAGGATGGTCCACGTATTGCTTTTTTCCTTTTTTTCACTTTATCATTTTAACATTTAGTTTTAGTTACAATTAGGAAAAGTAGGACTAGGCAAAAGGAGTTGAAGCGGGTGACAAGCGGTACATGGTTGAGGTGGCAGTCAGATATCACAATATACTATTAATAATTAATAACATATTAATAAAAGATTGTCTTGACATGCTCATAAGAATAGCTGAGTGAGGAAGGTAAAAGAGATGTATGGAGAAATGGGTGACTGAGGAAGGTAAAAGAGATGATGTATGGAGAAATGGGTGAGGAGGTGATATGGCTGTGATATCGGTAGTGGCAAATTCAGAATCTTTTTAATGAGGGGTAAAAAAATTTTGAGCTTATAATTAAAAAAATTCTGCCCGAGCCAGTTTTGGTCAAACTGGGTCGGTCGTGTTAAAAAAGGAAAGTCAAACTAAATTTTATATTCAAAACCTTTGTGAGACTGTACCACATAGATAAGCGGGAACTATATGTAATCCGTAACCTTCTCTCATCCTTAGGTTCGATCCGGTAATCTTAATCTGAAGTGCACTTTCTCCCTATTACAGTAATACCCAAAGCAGATATGCTCTTGGCAAGAGGTGAACCTAAAACATCCCAAAGAATAAATCCCAAGTCAACACCTCCTCCTAACCAATTGGACTATGAATCATTGGTGGCTTTATATTATTGGTTGACACATTTTCAACCTAGGTTCGTAACTAAAGTTTAGAAATTAAAATTGAACCGGGGGCGGACTAGGGACAATTGCAAAATTTGATGTAGATGATCGAGATTTTAGCATATATATATACTACTAAAAAAATTCAGGGAGGACAGCTGCCCCCACGCCTCAACGTACATGATACGCCCCTGTATACCGGAGCGATCTTCTAATGTGACACATGTACACTTATTTAACGATAAATATGTTATGTAATTATAGTTTAAAAGATCTTAAAGGGTGGTATATGACTATATGATGGCTGATCACATATCCGACTAGACTTCTTACAATTCAATGTAAACGTAATTGTATCTGTTTAATGTTTATGATGATACATGAGCACGACTAATTAGGTCACACGTAACTATAAGTGGTGATGGAGATTTAATTGTATAAATAAATTACAATAAGGTAGTAAGGATTGATACGTGACTAGATGTCACATGAAAAACTGCTATTAACTACAACATTATTTAATTTTATGATCAAGTATATGCACGCAAATGCAGACAACACTGATGACGAGACTCGTGTGACCATTATTGCGCTGAATACTCAACACCCAAAGACAATTTGTTGTAAACCTCCCACTCACCTAAAATTAATGCTTAAATGAGACTAAATTACAATTTTTTAAGTATATTTTTTCTCTAAAATCTAAAAGGTCACAATGAATAACAATATCATTCATTGCATAAAATATCGTAACCAACATGTTCCTTGGACTTAAAGACAAAATCAACGTCAACATAAGTTTTGCTAATGACAAACATTTGTTTCTAAACCTTTATTTTATGGACTTGTCACGAATATTATGTTTTTGTCGTAAAGTTGACATACAAAGACAAATATTCCACGTCTCTAGTAGTTGCCCTAACGCCTAACGGATACATGTATTCCAAAATATGGTTTTTTGCTCAGATAATTTTTACAAGTAAATATGACCAAGTGCGGAGCTTATTGAGGGCCTGGGGTGGCCCCGACCCTCGTCGTTTTTTTGGTCCGTAGTGTAAAATTCGAGATTTTAGTCCGAAATTTTTTACGTATATAGCTCGGCCTCTCTTTATTTTTCCCAAAAAAATTTCGGCCCTCTAAACATATTCGTTCAAGCTCCGCCACTAAATATGAGATAAATGATATCAAAGGACCTTTTATGTATTTTTACAATTAAAGAGCCCGAACCGTAATATGAGTTAACCACGTAAATCTTTAATGTATAGTTCACATTAAATTTTATATAAATTTGAGTAGAATTATAAAATTACATAAGTTATGATGAACCAACCCGTGTAATACACTGTTATGACCTACTAACTTAATATAACTTAATATAGTAAATTAATTACCTAAAATTTGAACATGACTTTTTACCTGAACACTTCAAATGTAATGTTAATTTTCCTCTAGATGATAGTGACACGAACTTGTATTTATCCACATTAATGAGCTACCGATTCCTACTTTCTGTTTAAAAGATATCTATCGTTTAGCAAGTTATTATAAAATTAATATTAAAAAAAATAATTGTTAATTGAAGGGGCTCTCGTGAATGTTTGTATCTTTACCGCTGGGAAGTTGGTTTGTAGCAGACAGTGCCCGCGCAGACTTGAATTGTGTCCGTGGACCTATTTACGCTATGGGTGAGCACAAATTGGGCAACCCGTGAAACCATGGAGAAACAACCCGCCAAAGACGTTTACCGAACCTGTATTACATTCATGGTTCGGATCTCGATTCCTGTTAGAACTTGAAACCATTAAATAACCCTAATTTTACACTTTCGTGTTTTATACAGTATAAATTATACTGCATGTGTGCGTAATTTGCGTCTATATAATAATCGAAAACTTCTTAAGATACCATAAACAAGCAGTCCTCCCATCTTCTTTATTATACCGCATCCGCTTTGCTGAACGAGTTGACATCTGCAATTTTTTAGATTAACTCGTCTTTGGAGGTCGATGAAGTGGACGATCTCTTTCGCTTTCCAATTGGGCGCTCAGGTTCATAGTAAACACACGTACCATCTCACAACTTCGATAGACTTGGACCTCTTTGATGTGGGTTGTGAGTCAGAATCCGGTGGATGAATATCCAACCATAGAGACTTATATCGAACCACTTTCCATGCTTCAAGGTGAGGGAAACCTTTTTCCTTAACAACTTGTTGGTAGCTCTTCATTGCGTTGAAGATTATATCCCCTTCGCCACTTTTCCAACTCATTGACGCTTGTTGATACAAAGTATTAAATTTTTTCATGGCGGTATGCAAATCCCCCCGCTTTGAATAAATTTAATCAATGGTTCAGGAGTATGAACGGTGTTGATAGTAGACGGTGACGGTAAACAGTGAGAGGTGGTGGTGGACAATGGTGGTGGTGGTAGACAATGGTGATGGTGGTGGTAGACAGTGGTGATGGTTGTGGTAAATGGTAGGTGGTTGTGGTGGTAGACGGTGGTAGTGTTGGACGGAGGTGGGTGGTGGTGGTGGTGGTGTTGGTGGTGGACAGTAGTAGTAGACGGTGGTAGTGGTGGTAAAGGGTGGGTGGTGGTGGTATAGTGGCGGACGGTGGTGGTGGTGGGTGGTGGTATGGTGGCGGACGATGGTTGGTGGGTGGTGGTGGTGGCAGACGGTACTTGGTGGGTGGTGGTGGCGGCGGACGGTAGTTGGTGGGTGGTGGTGGTGGTAGACGGTGGTGGTGGACAGTGGGTGGTGGTGTTTAACTCTCTGCATACGTTAGAAGTGGTTGAGTCAAGTCTTCATCAAAAAGAGATCACGCAGACATTTTTTAAAAAAAACGTCTTCGAAAAAACAAACAGTCTGCAAGTAACAATGTTTGCGCGTGGTCTGCGCGACGCAGCCATAAGAGCCTACGCAGACTTTTTTTCAAAAAACAAACACCACCTAAGCTACCCTGACCTCACCTCTGTTTTTACTACAAGAAATAAACCTTCTTGATAACAAACTTTACATGAAAAGAGAAAAAGAACGGAAGCAAAAAGATGTCATCGGCCATTAGAATCGTACCCTTTACCTTCCAAGCAAGCATTTCTTATCAAAAAAAAAAAAAAAAATTAAACAGCAACAAAGACACGCTTTAATTTTACTATTAAATTACACCAACTTGTATATGGTGCGAATACAATCCACACCCAAGGGCGGAGCTTTCTTGTGTTCGGGCGGGGTGACCGCCTCTACTCATTTTGCTGCATGTAGTGTGTAATTTTTACCCGATGGTTAAAAAAATTTATTATGTATTGATTTCGTCCCTACTTAAAAAAAAATTACAAAGTTATATTTGTTCCTCCTCTTATATATTTCATATTTATTTAAAAAATTTGGATGAAAAAGAAACCTGACTGACTAAAGAACCGAGAGTTACGATCTAGTATGTTAATAAGTATGTTATTTTGGACATTTACGATCTAGTATGTTAATAAGTATGTTATTTGGGACATTTAGGTCTTTAGCTAATTAATTAAATGTTCACATACATTTAATTAAAAATGCTCAAAAAGTTAGGAATGAACCATTATTAGTTATAAGGGACTTGCAATTGAAATGACCAACTAAACAATTGAGATTTGAACACCAAAAAATAATATGTGACTGAAAATTTTTGACCCCTCAAAACGACCAGGCGCCAACGGAAGCTAGTAATTGAGTGACTGGCGATTGCCGTATCTATTCTCCAGCCAAGTGGCCAGCCAGCTCCGGCGCTTTGCCTGCCTCGCCACCTCCCACAGTCCATGCCACTATTGTCGCCTGCCATCATCTTCTCCATTAGGTACCAATTTGTAATTCTCATCCAAAACCCTAAATCCTTAATTGTACTTTTTTTTATTTGGTCAATTTATGAGGTTTTAATATCAATTAACCTAATGTTATCTTGTTATAATTATGTTTTGATGATAAGTATTTGATTAATTGATTGCATGTTTTATGTTTTTGGTGAAATTTCAATTTTTTATACTTTAGTAGATTTGTTGTTTGTCCAGACCCTACCCGAACCGTCAACCTGAAACATGACATTAAAATTTTATGAGGCCTGAATTTCTACCCTTAACTTTTATTAAAGTTCCGTCACTCCTCTCCCCACTTGAAAAGACAAAAGCCTCTTACGGCTCAAAGTCAGGACAAAGATTTCTTATGAATGATGAAAACAAACTAATTTGACGATTAAAATCTACTTGTAAAAGAGACAAACGTTCGGACGAATTAGTTTGTGACAAGTTGTAGTTGAGATATTCTAGAGTCTAGCTTTTTAATTAAAAAATAAGATATTCTAGAATGTTAGATTTCATAACTATTTGTCTTCCAAAATTCTTATAGATGAAATACTCGATTAAAATAATCAGACGTAATAGCTGCTTCTTATATTTTTTCGAAGCGTGTTTACTTCTTATGTCTATTTCTTACTTTTGCGGCCTGAAAGTAAAGTCGACTACTCGACTTCTGTGAGAATCCACGACTATACCAGATGTACAGAACCCCGTAAAATGGGCTGGGGTGGGGGCTTAGGTTTTTGGGGTGGTGTGGGGGGAGGGCTGGGGTGAGGGCTTAGGTTTTTAGGGGTGAGAAAGAGTTCGATGAGACGATTCCAACGCCGCTAAAATGAGCTCAATCGAGGTTCGTTTGATACCTCACCCTATAATATATATGATTTATTTTTTTATTTATTATACTAAATAAATATCTTTTAATTGAGTTTTCACCCAAAGTAAATACATCCAGGCCAACGACCATATAAATGAATATTGAAATGAAAAAATGTATAAAGATGAAGATTCAATGATGCACTTGTTCTCTTATAATTTCAAAACTAGTTTCAAAACTTGATTTTTGTTATGCACTAGAAAATATATTTTCTTGGGTTTGGTTGTTTTGAAATTGTTTGGATCTTTTGGATTTTTTGAATCGATATATGTATTTTGCTTAAGTTGAAAATTCGAAATATACCCGAACCCAAACCTGAAAACATTAACCCGAAAACCCAAATCCGAATGGGTTTCAAAATTCTATGACTCGAAGTTTGGGTTTACCCAAATCCCAACCAACCAAACCCATGCCACCCTTACTCTTACATTAGACGATAATTAAAGATACCGTAGATATATTCTTAATTTGGATTTAAATAAAGGTCGAATGTGGTGGAATTAAGAAATACATGTCGCTCATGAGGTGGTTAAAAACAAGATTCATCAATCAAACTCGGTAAGAATACGTGTTCTGACACGTGTGAGGTGGAAGATGTGTTAGGAACGATTCAACCGACTAGCACTTACAACAGAATTGGTAGATAAAAAATTAAAAGATAATGATAGGGGTTTAATCTCACTGATACTGTCTAATTCCGAAATATTCAAGGTGGCCTATATCTATAGGCATTACCCATCATATGACAAATTTCTTTATCATAAGAACTTGAGATCGAATTCTTCTCATGTGAGGGGAGTGATACGGTATACATACGAATTTGATTTCGGAGCTAGTGTACATACGCTAGACGAACATGTGTGCAAACAAATGTCCTAATTCTGAAAGGACATTACTTATTATACGTTAGAGCTGATCAACTCATAATGGTCCTAACATGCTAGATCAAGTGACAAAGGCCATAACGAGTTTGCCCAACTCCCATGTCCCGATTCATGATTTAAAGCTTTGATCGTGGGTTTCAGTGATTACTTTTCAAGCAACTTTTTATTGTACTTTAAGTTGTAATAATAACAACGTTAAAATAGTGCAATAATTTAAATGCTTGTTTAGTTCTTAATTTAACTTCATTAATTAGTCGTAAATCTTGAGTTTCGAGACTGGGTAATACGTACCAATTCGATTAGAAATCTTATATAAAAGGTTGTTTGGTACTTTGATATATTAGTTTCTTTTAAAGACATGTATTAGTTTTTTATTTGATGATGTATCGGTTTCTTTTCATAGTATTTATTTTTCTTCTTGTCTCGTGTGATACATGATGTGTTGCAATTTCATCATGTGTCAAAAATGACGTTCACACATCCATCGTGAAGCATGAAACACACTCTTAACACATTAGGGTAGGGTTATAGTAGGGAGGAGGCTTAGGGTAAGGATGGCAAGGAGTCATCCGATTCATTAGATCTTAAGATAAACGGCCAGGATTAACGTGGTGGCATTTTTGTAATTATTCGAAACTTTGAAAAAGCATGAAGGGTAATATCGTCACAATCGTATAACACAATGACAGTCGTATAATACAATGAAAGTCGTATAACACAATGA
>WOUH02061866.1:0-10593 GCA_009936405.2 Stevia rebaudiana
TAACCTTTTTTTAGTTAGTTTTTTTTAAATAATGTTATTTATTTTAAATAATGTGACTTTTTTTATAAAATGAAATGGTTAATCAATCATCAATACAGCCCCTCATACAGCCCATGCATTTCCACCATTTTACTCACCCACTTTATTCTTTTTCTCTCCTGCGTGGTAGTCAATACAGCCCCCATACAGCCCGGTATACCGGATAGCCTAAGAAGCTTAAAGCTTTATGCCCAGCCCCCCTTTGTCTTTTGAGATAAAGAATTTGTTTTTTAGAATAGAAGACTAGGGTTCTAATCATCACAATGAGAGTTTAATAAATATTTGATGTAGTTATGAGAAGTGTAATATTTGCGGTGTAAAAGATAAGAAAAAATAGCTTAAAATGTACTGCATCAATATTCTAAAGTCTCAAAATTGCCCATCTTGAAAAATAATTAAACCGACCCGGCCCAACACTCTCTTTTTGACATTAACAGAGCTGTCTGTAGATCGAGAATTTGAAAAGTTATAGGCAACTGCCTAGGACATAATATATATATATATATATATATATGTAAAAAAAAATTTTTAGAACAAGTCACTCATGTTTGATTTCTATTATTTTTTAATAAAGTTGGATTGTTAGAATGATAGATTAATCATTGACATGCAAGGTTTGATTTTTAGTTGGACATCAAAATATATTATTGTAGCTGTTGAACCAATTTATAAAATATATATATATATATATATAAAGAAGTGACATGCAAACAATGGCTAGCCACAAATACCCAAATTTCAAATACTTGTGATGCTATCACACTCGACAAAAATATGAAAAGAAGTCCCCGGCTCGATCCCATAAAATTTGTAATTAAAATTCGGAAAATTGGTAAAAGGTGAAATTAATTAGGGATTTGTAAAAAGTTAGTCAAATCATCTGCGGCATTTGTCATAATGTATGGCCTGTTAAGATTCATTCTTTTATATATGTTGATCAAAAGTTTCGTCCGTTTTAAGTTTCTTGTTTTCTAGCCCAGATCTAAATATGAATCGATCTGTCATCTCGTGGATGGATAAGTTTTACCCTAGACAATATATATAAGTGAATTCAACATGTTTTTATTAAAAAAAGTGAATGACATTTTGAATTACGTTACAAATAATCTAAAAAAATATCCACGATATGAAGACTAATTATAACATTTCATATCAAATATTATTTGAAGAAAATGATAGCTGTAAATTCTTTCCACGTCCAGTGTATTCAAAACACCACCTTCAATAATCTAATAGAGTAATAGATATATATATGAGTCATTCTCCATATAATGAAAGTCTAGTCAATAATATACCAAAAGTTAACCCTATATAAACTTGATGTTTTTGTTATTTTTTAATTGATGTATATTACGAATTTTGATCAAACATGTATTATTGATGTGTTGTGCTGTTATTTGACTGTTTACTAGGTAAAGGTTGAATTCACATTCGCATGCAGCGGGTGACATTTGTAGATGGAAAAAATCTTCTCGTGTTTCTTTATTTTTTATTTGATGTAGTCACTTAGGAAATTCAAACTCCGCATGTTAGAATTGAATTAATTTTTTAAATGAAAGAATTGGGTGCTAATTAAAATATATTGTTTTGTATGGAGATGATAAATAAGAACTTATTATTTCCTGTAATCCTACGTTATTCTACGTACGTTGTTAAGAGGTATCGTGGTTATCTTGTCCTTTTTACGTACGTTTATGTCCAAAAAGTGGTCCTTTGGTTGTGGGGTTTCAAAAGAAATTTGGAGGCTTCGAACTGTTGGACTGGAATAGCAGTGACGGATCTTGAAATAAATTAAATAAACATATTCAAGAAACAAGAAACAAATTACCGTGGGGTTTCTATAAACATATTCAAGAAACAAATTAAATAAAGTTGACGACTTAAGCTTAATTACTTCACTCTTTTGTTTGATTTATAAAGCTTGAAATTCAAGGAGACCCGTTAATCACTAAAGGTGGCGTTTGATATATATATATATATATATATCATGTTTCTTATGTTTAATTGTATAAAAATAAATTAAAGTTATGTAATAATTTTTAGTTCGAACGATAATTTACCATTTTATTCTTGTTACATGCAATTTGTATACTTTTTTTCTCTTGTCTATTCTTGCAAATTATTATATACTGTATGCCGTCGTAAGAAAATCTATAAATGTCGAGAAGGTGTTTATCGATCATTTGAAAAAACAAAAATCAAAGTCAAACCAAGTATAAATGCATCCAACTTTCAAAGTCCCATCAAGCCATCGATTATACCAAAACTGACAAAGACGATGAATTAAAATGCCAATAATACAAATTAATAAGTATTTGTCAAAATAAGTGGTCGCATGTTTAAAATATAGAGTGTACGTAACACGTTTTTTGCACCAAATGTTTAAAATATAGAGAGCTTAAAAATGAAAATGTATCTTTCTAGAAATGTTACTACTCATCTTAAGAGTGTACGTAACACATACAACTGTGAACGTGAGCATGAGAATGTCATCTCATCATCTCAACTCACACGCACACCAAGTCGATCGATCGCACTTGCATGAGTATGGTGTAATAGACCAAATCAATACTTGTGTTATCTTCATCTCTATATGTGCCAACTTACAATAATAGTTAATTTGGAGTTTTTTGTTTAGAAAAATTTATGATTGATACAAATGCAAATGCAAATGCAAATGTCAAATGTATTGATTTGCATCTCACGTTCAAGAATGAAATCAGAAGTCAAAGAATGACCTTACTTTATGTCTCATTTGACCATATATTAGTCAAGAATGATGTCTAAGAATTCTAGAGTCCTGATGGTAAGTCTTGTCCGCCAAAAACATGCATCCATTTTAGGAAGCTGCTACATGGAGTATATATGAAATCGAGCTTGAAATGGTCCACTAATTCCTCATCGATCATCTAGGATATAAAAAAGATATTGTATGGGAACGTTATATATTAATGAAATTCACAATTCGTTCCTATTACAATCAAAGGTATACTGTTTTCCTTCATAGTTTACGTGTATCATAACTTGAGATGGAATAAAAGTTATATCTGTTTTGAATATTCATTTGTGCCAACTGCCAACTGTTTTTATCATGTTGAAATACATATATATATAAGAATTTGTGAATCTTAACTAAACAAACTTTGAATTAATAATAACAAATTAAATTTTTATTAAACCACACTACAACTCATTAGTAAATAATAGGTTATACTACAAAATTTGATTGATACTACTCTAAATTTTTTACTTTCTTTGTCAGTGGTAATCTTAATAAATAGTTACATGAAACTAGACTCTAATGTTCACTTGATAATTCATATCCATTGGTTTGCTTATATGCTTTTCGATTTCGTTTCCTAGCATCAATGTAAGTAAAATCGAGTGTAAATTTTTTATGATTATGTTACTGAGATAATCTTTGGCAACAAAAATAAAAGTTAGAGAGTATGACTAGTCAGACTTTTAATACAAATTATTATTTATTAGTTGGTTTTAATTTGATTATGAAATCTAATCTGTAAAAAAATAATTCATAAGTCAATCTTGCAAATGAGTATACCAAAAGTATTATCGTGCATTTCAGTTTGCAACATGTCAAATTATTCATGTCAAGAAAGTCTATGTACAATTTTTAAACTAGAGGGTGGTTCGGGTTCCTTTACAAAGTAAAAATACAGTGCCAAAACATATGAAATCATGGTATAATTATGCATCATGTTTCCAAATTACGCAACATATCACAATTATACAAAAATCACATTCAGTTCAAAAATTATGATTTCTGCTATTTTCGTTTCTGTTGTTTTGGTCCCTGACGCTAACGGGTGTTAAGAACTATGTCAGACTTTTCTTTTTTTGAATAGCAACTAGATACGCCTCGAGGCCATCCTCGCCAGCAAAGTTGACTACGTACCTGTTTACCTAGTGACGCCCCAGTCCTGAACCATCTTAGAAGGAAACCTGCTTTGTAGGAAAACCCCTAACTTGCCTCAACCACTTTTTTTTGCCTTGGGGGGTTTCAAACCCAAAGCCTCTCACTTGAGAAGCGCATGGAGTAACACCAAGGCAATGCCCTTTTGATAAGAACTCTTTTAGACTAAGGGCACCCCGGGGGGCCGCGGGGAACCCGTCTTTCCCTCTCTCTCTATGATACCACCATAATGTACCCAAATCACAAACCCTCGCTTCTATCACAATCCTCCACAAGCTGGACATTTTTCCGTCTAACACCTGTCGCGAAGACTCGAGAAACAAAGAGAAGTCGAGGGGAAGATGACGATTTCCGCTTAAAAATTTTAATTTGATGTTTCAAATTAAAATTTTTTGCTTTTTAACACCCAAAAAAATTGTCAAATTCTAATTGAGTCTGTATATCTCGTGTTTGTAGATGCCTTTTGGGATTGCGATTAATGCTAGATACTAGATTAGGTTCAATTGACTATTAACTTGAAACTAAGCATTATTGCTGTAAAATGTTGATTATTTGATCGTATGAAAATGTTGATGAAAGGGATCTAATATAAAGTTATATTGAAACTATGCATTTGTTTTGATTGATATCTAAAATAAAGATTTAAACTTTCTTACATTGAGTTTGGTGGGGCCGTGATGATGTGTACAACGGATCGATAGAAATGGGTAGTGGTTGTTGAGATGATCTTCGACTAATTAAGATGGGTGCATGTTATTCGATTTTCAAGTTAGTTACAAGTTTGCGCAATAAGAACATCGGATTATAGGAATGCTCTTGCAAACATCATATGGGATGGGGGAGATGATGTGTCATTTTCAAGAAGATATATACACATAAATATATAAGGATCAAACACGAGCAAAGGCTACAACCTCAAGGACAAAAATCGTTAAAGCCAAAAGGCATTTTAGTTTTTGCCTTATTTGTAACTGATCTTTAGCTGTCGTTAAATTTTGGATCAAAACAACACAAAATGAAAAGTGATAGTTAGAGAAGAAAAACACGATTTTGGACTAAAAGCGATAGTTTATGTAAACGTCATACACGATTTTGGCAATAAACTCAACAATATACATACATAGATATAATATCGTTATGTAAAGTTATATATTATTACACACATTATATTATATTAACATTTATTTAATTTATTTTAATAGATAGGGTGAGGATATTTTAAAAAAAGATAGAAAACTGTAAAAAAAATGTAAAAAGAGTGGTGTCAAATGAATTTTGATTGAGTTCATTACAAGAGCGTTAGAACCGACTCATCAAACAAAACCCAATACCAAATCCCAAATCTAACCCTAAATCCTAAAGCTAAGTCCTTAAGTTAAACCCTAAAGTTAAAAACTAAATATAATATTAAAAGATAAATCCTAAAAGTTAAATCCGAAAAGCTAACCCCTAAACCCTAAGTCTAAACTCTAAAGCCTAGCTAAACCCTAAATTTAAACCTTAAAGCTAAGTTCTAATGTCACACCTTAAATCTAAACTCTAAACATAAACCTAAACCTTAAAAGTTAAAAGCTAAGATCGTGGAATTTGATGAGACAATTGAAATGCCATCGAAATGAGTGTTTAAAATCCTTTTCACACTTTTTACCGTTTAAAGATAATGAATTATTTGACTATATGATAACTTTAAAAGTTTATTACATGAAAGTTATTTTGTTTAAAAACATAAATGAACTAAAACGGGTCAATAATAGCGACTCTACCTTTTTAATCTTTTGGTCATAAGTAATGGTTGTTGGTCCAGATTCTTGATAAAAAATAATAAGAACACAAACTCTTGGTGATTGATCCAACCTGATCAATCTTTAGTATATAATAAAATTGGGACAACTACAATGACTTTTTATACATATATTTATAACTGATCAACCCTTGAAGAATAAGAAACATACTCCAACAAAAAAAACTAAATAAACAAATAAAATAATCCTATCTACTAACAAATCAAACAAACTTTATAATTATCTATCCTAACAACTTGATAATTATTAATAAACTAAACTTTATCTTTTTATATAACAAGATTAACATCTTCATTCTCTACTTTAATCTTGATATGTTCCACCCGGATCTTGAATACCGCCCGTAGTTCTTCAATCTCGATCCTTGTTGTTATGACCGATCTCACCATCGGTCCAAGTTCTTTAAATCTGTCCGTCCTGAAACTTTCTTGATCCTTGGTTGTATTGTTTTGGCTCCCCCCAACCTACTCGAACATGCCTATGAACTTTTCCCCGAATCGCATCTCCACATCCTTGGTTGCAATCGTAGTCATCCGATCGAGTAAATACATACCTTCATTGATCTTCGCTAGTTCCATCCTGGACATGACACACAATGCCCTTGTGTTCTTCAACCGACTCCGCCGCTAGAGTATCACCACCATTGGCCTCTATAATGCGGTCCATAGCCATCAAGATCCCAACCAACTTCATTCGACATATTTTGTTGTTTTTCATTCCCTTTGAACGTAGCACTTGTAAAACCCATCGTGCCACCGACAACAACCGTTTTACTTCACATGAAGCCATATTTTTCTTTCTAGCTTCAAACTTCTAGACAATCTTGATAACTTTCTTCCTGGGTCTTAAAACTTCACCGTTCTTGACCACCGATCAAAGAAAACAAGCCTACCGCTTATACCATTTTTATTTTCCTTGCTAGGCAAGACAAGATCCAAAGCCGCTTGCTTTCCCAAATCTTTTTCCGTCCGCCTACCACAAATCTGATCTTGAGCAATAGAACAACCTACACCGGTTAATCCATTATTATTGACGGGAGATATCGCTCTTTTCTGATCAAACCACTCGAACCATAATAGAACACAACAGCCGTGTCTTCTTTTTTTTCGTGAGTTCTTGTTGCTTTGATTTGCTCCTTTGACCACAAAATATTTATCAGAAGCTAAACTAGCCACCTGTTGCTTTATTTTCTTTCGATCAAAGGACTTTTAAAACCTTTTAAAACTTGATTCACCTTCTTGTTTGTTTCCTCCTCTTTGATTGAAAGAACGCGTATACCTTGTCTCCGGTCTTCGTCCTTTGTTTGAGCTTCACCGTGCTCTGATACCAATTGTTGGCCCAGACTCTTGATCGAAAAATAATATGAACACAAACTCTTGAATTAATAAAACAGGGCAATTACAATTACTCTTTATACCCCTATTTATAACTAAATAATTGTAATCCTACTCAAACTATGAAACCAAATAAACAATTAAATAAACCTATCTATTAACAAATCAAACAAACTTTATAATTATCTATCCTAACAACTTGATAATTATTAATAAACTAAACTTTATCTTTTTTATATATCAAGAATAACATCTTCAGTGAGCTGTGTTAATTTTATGAGTATGAGGAGCTCGTGACGCCCCTTCACGCATCATAAAAAAAATACCATAAGGAAACCTTAAATAATAAAAGTAAATTATCAATAACCATATACAATACATTAAATCTGACACATAGCATGGATATATGTAGAGTCCGGAAAGAATGAAACGTAGACAAACGTTAACTATATTTCTTGTGAAAAAGAAGCTGATTTTGAAGAGATTCACATCTTAAGTACTAAGTCTCTCCGCAATTGTGGGATGCCGCCTTTATCACATGCAGCTTAATCAGCATGATAACCCATCTTTTCATCAATCCTTCCTACATAAACCTTTTCATCATTTTTTTTTTTCACGTACACCTTTTCAACAATTCTTTCCATATACACCATTTACACACAACACTAACATACTCATCCCTTTTTAGTAGATGCAACTTTTTAATATTAAAAATGCTAAGTTTGTGTGAAAGGAGAAAAGAAAAGAAAAACGCCGTGCAAGTCTAGAAAAGAGAAAGTCTAATAAAGTAAAATGCGGACATATCACATTTGTTGGAAAGTAAATTATTGATAAATTAAAAAAAATTAAAATTAATAAGTGTGCCGACAAAAATAGAAAGTCTAGAAGGGCATCTTGGTATTAATATCCATGTCGATACCACTTCATTTGTTTTTTGTTTTTTCCTGAACATGGAAAGAACAATTCATCCTATACCTCTAGAGTATTGTAGATTTTTGCTTCGTTGACGTCTTTATTGAGTTTGTCTAAAAAGTATGCTTATTCACTTCGGATCATTAAACCTGCGACAATTAAAGAAACAGATTAAAAAGAAGCTAGAGATTATACATAGATATTAAATGATACAACGATAAAAGTTGTCGATTACTTTTTATTACTATTATTTTTATTTTTAATGAACTCAATAGCTTTAAAATGATAATACCCTATGAATGTCAGTTTAATAATTTAGGCAAGAGAATGTTATCTGAAAGGCCGGGTTTTGGGCTACACTGAATATGTGGATGGTGCTCCTGAATTTGTCTCCGTCTCACTATAACATCCCCCTCCATCTCGTCTTTTCTTTATTTCTTCTCCACTTTGGTATCATCCTACCAATTTTCATAACTAGTAAAGTAACTCATGTCTTTGTCACCTCAATCTCTCTCACCTGTCATGTCACCCGTATCGCTTGCTTGATAACTCGAAACCATGCACCGTTATAAGCTAGCAACCTAGCACAAATTTTATTTTTTTCTTAATCTTTATGCTTATTTTACTCATGTTATATTTCTTTTACACCTCATTGATAATTAAGACAAACTTTAGTTTGAAGAGTAAGAGACCACGTTTAAAAGGGTTTAGGTTAATAAACACATGAACCTAAAAATTAGTTCATGAAGTGATATGGTCTATAGTCTATACCCTTTTGCTTTTCGTTATTCGGTTTAATGATTTATTCGAGTAATGTATTTGGTTTTGGTATAATATATGTGAGAATAACTTAATCTATTTGTAAGTTGAATGTTGATTAGATGCGTGAAAAGTTAGTAGGTCATCTTCATTTAATTAGTGTTTGCTAAATTTGTGATAGGTGACTTGATATAGATTTCCGTGAGAAAAAAGAAAGAAAGAATTTGCACGATTATTTACAGAGTAAAACTAAAATCCTAAGAGTTTAAAAACCTCAAACTTGAAAATGTATCAAAAAATCATTCAACCTATCTATAAATTGAAATGGTCTATGGGTCAGATTGTTTATCCGAATCTCAGTTTTCTCATGTTAAAGTCTTTACATGACCCGACCTTTTAGACACATACAAACTAAAATAATTAAGGAATCAATTAACTTTATGTGAATATTCATTGTTTATTATCTCTTATCCGGTTATCCCACCCTTTTATAATCTTCATGACGATTTCCTAGTCCCGTCACTTTTTATAATAAAAGATAATCATATAGAAAACTCAAACTAAATCTTTTTATTAACATAATAATTAAAAACAATATTATATTATTAGCCGGCCGATTACATAAGAGGTTGAGTAATGACAAATGAGGCGTCGTCTTCCTAACACGTAATAAAAGTTCAACATATTGGGATTTTCTTGTGATCTGCATTTGATTACTAATTATTTAACTTAAATAAGGAGTTTGAAAAGGTTAAACTCAATTATTGTAATACTTTATAAAATGTATAACATTATTGTAACAAAAAGAACTTTGTAGAATATATATAAAATTAAATAGTTTTTTTTAGAACAGCAGTTGGTGCCCGTTGCGCTCAGAGATGCAAGGACCGAGATCGAAACCCCGCCTCTAACACCCTAAGGTGTTTTTGGTCGGCATTGGGGCTCCCTATGCTGCGATCGCAGCGGAGGCATAGTTATCTCTAGCTCATCACATTTGTAGTCTAACGGTAATGTGCATGTTTATTGTAAAAGAATAAAACTCTGTTTGGTAGCCACTTAATGGTTCCATTAAGAGGTTACTTTTAACCGGTCAGCATTAAAATCGTTTGTTTCATATAAATTCTACCTTTATAGGTTCCATTCAGCTCTTAATAGTTAGAAAGTATGAAGATGTTGAATGGAAATTAGACCTCTTTGCCCTTACCCCAATAAAAAAGTCAACGCCACTTGTTTTACCAAAATCTTCCATGGTCGTCTGCTCTACTACGCTGCTCCTCCATTTCCGACCTACGTTGCTCCTCCATCTCCAGCCAAAATAGGCTAAACAAACACTTTTTAAAAAAACTGCTTATTGAATAAGCCGGTTTTTGGTTAGCTGACAATGTAATTTGATTTTTGATTTCTAAAACTTTGAATTTAGTTTAACCAAATAACCCTTTTTAGCATGTTCTTCAAACATAGCCCAAACGAAACGAATAAATACACACTGTAATTTATATTTAGCGAAGAAAACCTGATAAATTTAAATTAGATTTATTTTTTCCAAACTGAAAATCAAATCAAATATGATTGTTTTTGGTTTAATTTTGAACTACTTCATCCGTTATTATATTCCGTGAAAAGATTTCGTAAGAATCTACCTCTAATAAAAGAGTAAAATAAATGTCATGTGTTATTTTCTTAATTTTTCAAAAGTTTTTAATTATTCAATTTGAATTCTTTTATATTTCTTATTCTATTTTAAATTATAAAATATATTTAAATTTGTTATTATCTAATTAAATATTTATCTTATTTATTTAAAAAAGTAAAC
>WOUH02061877.1:0-10593 GCA_009936405.2 Stevia rebaudiana
TATCAAAGGCAAAAGGGATAAACACGTGTTGATTCTCCAAGCAAGCTTTCTCGTGTTTAGCAACTTTTCCTGATTCCTCCTTAAGCCCAGCTTGACCCGCAACAAACCCATTTGTCTTGAGCCCAATAAGAGGGGACACTCCTGTAAGGTCCACACAAGCGTGCTTTCTCCCTCCCCACCCAAACACAAGAACATCAGCTAGCCGTAGGGTAGACCTTCCTTCAAGCGGATCTATATGTTATTATTATTTTTTGTACGTCTATATAACATAGATTAGTTAATAGACTATATCAATAGTACATTTGATTTATTGAAACTAATATATTAAAGGTTTATCTTTAGAAAGTTATATGTTTTGAGATCTATATTTGTCAATTAATTGATAGCATGTATGTGGTCTACTGCTAACAACATTCAATTTATATATGTTCTCTAACTTATCCCTGTAATTAACTATAAAACACTAACTCATAATTTTTTCTTCTATTTTTCTTAAAATATCTCAAATCTCATTCCTTTTATATATATTTTCAATTAACTAATATATTTTAATTTGTTATCATTATCTTTTACAACCACCCAATTTTTTTTAAACACTGTTTAACTTCAAATTCCAGAAGTGATAAGTGTTTCCCTGATGAGGGATGAAAATGAGGAAAAACACTTAAAATAAAATCATGAACTTTGAAGTTAATGGGAAAGGCCCTTAGATTTTGGTAGTGGTGTTATAATTCCACACACTGGTTATATGTTTTTTTACTATTTGTATGTTCTCTAATCTTTTCAGAAGAAAAACACACATTAGTTAGTATTATAAATTAGCAAAGGGGCATTGCCCTGGTAGTATCATCCTGACTTTTCAAATAGGAGGTCAGGAGCTCGAAACTCTTCCAAAGTAAAAAATAAAAATAGGGCTGAGGAAGGTCAGGGGGTTTCCAATTGGTTTCCTCCTGGGGTGGGGCACACCTGGTAATAAGTGTTGCCAACATGCACCGGGTCTAATTGGCTCGGGAAGATCCTAGAATTAGGTGGTGTTGTTAAAAAAAAAAGTTAATATTATAAATTAAGTGTTATGATGTGTTGGCATAGAAGTATAAGTATAGATTATTACCTACACATAAACTAATCATTATCTACATACTACACATATAAGATATCTACATACACATTTATAATATATAGGTAAAATATATGTAGGTATTAAACACCGTAATTTCTTGTAACAATATCCTCATAAGGACACCGACTATTATTATATGTTATATATGAATTCGTTAAAGAAAGTTCGATCGATAAGACAAATGTCAAAATTAAGAAAATTTATGTAAGTCATAATGTCATGTGAATTACAACCAAAATCACGTGTACATTTACCATAAACGGATTTAGGTATAAAGTCGGTGCTAGTGGCATTAAATAACAAAGTTATTTAACAAGTATGTATGTGGGGGTATACATGAGATGTGTATTATGTATAACAAGTTTTACATAGAGTTAATTAAATAATTAAATCTATATTACATGTGTTATTTAACTATCAATACATGTGTAACTGATATTAAATATAAATATTTTAATAATACATATGTACTTTTTTTGTCTCTTGATAAAATATTCAAGTTTAATATCAGTCACACATGTGTTAATAATTAAATAACGCATGTGATCCAGATTTTGTTAACTATCTAAGGTTTGGTTCACATAATACATACCCCAATACATACCCCTATATATACAATAGATATCACATGAAAATCACTAACATTTAAGAAAACCAAGAAAACAACTATCAACCAATATTTTTTTTATTATTTTTCATGATTTTTAGTTATAAGGTTAAAAATGTAAAAATAAAAATATGTAGATCACGTTTTACATATATGTAACTTGTATTATACGTATAAAAACATGTGATACATATATGTTTTTTTAACCTTATAAATAATTATCATGAAAAAAATTAAATAAATTTCCTTTTTTAATTTATAGTAGTTTTCTTGATTTCTTATATTGTAGTGGTTTTCCTTTGAACTTTCCCTATATATATAATTTAAAGAAAGCTTTAACTAAAACAGAAACAATACTAATAAAAAAAAAGATTCATTGGAGAACCATAAATAAAAGGGAACTAGAGAACATTTGTGAGCCGTTGATTTTTTCGTACTAGATTATTTTTTTGTATTGGATTATTTTCTTTTGTACTAAATTACTTTTTTTGTACTAGATTATTTGTTTTTTGTACTGATTATTATTTTTTTGTATTAAAGATGAATGATGCATAAGTGTTTTACAGTTCCACATTCTTTTATGTTTCCCAATGAACCTTTCCCTACTAATAAATAGTTGAAAATGATCGAAGAAAACAATGTTAGCCATGTTTGTTTTGATTTCTTTAGAATATTAGAAAAATATTCACGCAAATTCACTTTTCTGCGAATTGAACAAGAATATTGGTGCAATCTCGTGATAGCCACAAGTGTTGGTGTTTTATTTTGTGATTTATTAGAGAAATCGTACAGTGTTATGTATTGTTCACATAAGAGATACAAGCAACTTAGAGCATTCAGATCAATATCTCCATCTTTATCTTTATAATTCACTAAAAATTACTATATTTTCTCTTTTCAATTCAATTAAATAATAAAGTTTATACCTTTATCACTACTTTTCTCTCTTATATTCAATTAAATAATAGTTTTTCTTTTTCCTATTCAATTAAATAATACTTTTTATACCTTTATCACTACATTTTTCTCTCTTCAATTTACTTTGATGAACAGTATTTCTCTATATATACTAGTTTCATCAGTTTCTGTATATCTTCCTACTCACAACCACTATTATACTATCTTTATAATATAAAGATTTCACTCACATAAATTATAGAGAATCAAATGTGAATGCTCTAAGGTTAAAGATTTTGTGAATAAGTAATAATTTGTAAAAAATCTATTAAATATAAATGCAATCCCTGATATGCTAAATTGCTGACACCAAAATAAAAATGTAAGGTATCATTTTAAAAGTGCATTGAAGTATACGATTAAACGAAAATGATTTAATATGTATCAGTGCTTTTTATTTTATTTTTTTAACAAACAATCCTTTTAACAACTTAGCAACTTGTGGCTTCTTCATTTGAACCCACTTCATTTGAACCCAAACCCATCTTTTACGAACCAAAGCTTACTGAAAAACTATAGGAAAATGAGCTATATGAGAGGGGAGGAGAAAAACTAGCCATATATATGTCAAAAGAAAATGAGCCACACTTGTTAACCCCTAATACTTTCCAGCTTATTAATTTCTAAGATTTCACTTTTTTAAAATTTCAAAATAAGTAAATAACACTAGCTTGGACTAGTGGCAATAAAATATACTTTCAAACAAATCGTGTTGGGTTATGCTATTACTTGAGACATGATGTATATTTGATTGGAGTATTCTGTAATAAGAATTGCGGTCACGTAAAGGATAAAATGAAAACTTTCTTTAAATCTTAGAAACTGTTAAATTTTTTTTTTATTCTAAAAGATACTGGTTTTACGTGTATTTTCCTCACTTTTTTTTATAAAGTGTCAAGGACTTTTTAAAAAACACATGTAAAAGACACTAAAAATCAAAGGTTTTTTTTTTAATAATTTCAACATAATATTACATGCATATCCATTTTTTACGTTTTTTAAAAATCTACTAGACTTTTTTTAATATTTATTTTATCAAAAGTCTTATAATTTAATGGCAACTCTATATAAAAACAAAGAAAAACCTTATTATATATGTAATATCACCACAGGAAAAGGGACCTTTAGCAGCCACAAACCAAAAAAAAAAAAGCGGAAGTGCATAACGGCGAAATGTTGCCACTACAGGTCTGCCGGAATTTGACATGTACCGGCGGTTAGCCAGAATTCTCGAAGACTTTGGCGGCATAGTATTAGCGGCTACAAAGGCTTTTAGCAGTGACTTTTTATATATGTCATTAGCGACGTAGCATCAACAACTTTTTTTAGCGGTGAAATGTCGCTGCCAAAAGTAATAACGGCGAATTATGGTGCCTTTAGCAGCGATAATTCTCGCCACTAAAACTCCATTTCCTTGTAGTGTATGGTTTCGTGAGTTTTTGTTAAAGTTCACCGTATATGTATATTAGTATTAAATATATTTGGTCAAATCTATCATAAATTCTTTCTCTATTTTTCCGTTCAACACCCTGAGTTAATACAAAAAAGAAACAAAATTATTTAAAAAATCAACCGAAATCTATAAATATATATTATCTCGTTATTTACCGTGTTTCTTACTTCATTTAATGGGTGGGGTGGTTTTGCGACCGGAGAGGTAGAAGGAGATGTCAGAACTTATAGACATTGTTTTCAACATGATCTTTCTGCTAACATAAACAGACATAAATTTTAACGTGTTTATGTAATTGACACAGTTTTTCTAACACAATACTCGACCGTTTATGAACTTGTTTCACATGATACAACAACAAGATAACAATTATGCTGTCTAAGATGACCAGTAACCCCAACATTCATTAAATGTAAACCATTGTAGTTTAGCGTAATTTTACGACTATGCCAAGTCTCTCAAGGAGACTTTATAAATCAACTATACACTAATCACCATTTGATAGTTGAAATTAATTAAAAGAATAGTTTTGCAATACCGTAACATTAATGGATTAGTTAGAAATTTTCAGCAGTAACGATTTAAGGAACCGAAATTTACTTAGAACTAATTCCTTGTTATGATTACCAATGAGCAAAACTATGGTTAAACAACCTTACCAAAATAAGAAAATGCTCTATTTTTATGAGTTAAGGCTATATGTAGTGGTTTCATAGTTAATTTGACACCTACATGTCACATAAGCAACAACCATTTAACTAAAGCCCAATTTCATTTAGGTAAGTAAAATCAATTTTTTTGCATTGAATGAAAATGGTAGAATTGAAGTTGGTTAATAACTTCATTTAATGTAAATTGTGTTTTAACAACGGTTAAAGGGTTTGGCTAAAATTTATAACGCCTATTAAATGGCGATCAAGTAATGGTTTCAACGTCTCATAATTCATTTTTAACACTCATAATTAACAAGCTCCACTACGTCGAGTCTAATAGCTTAGTTTGACATTTTATGTATCATTTTATCAAGAATTTATGTGTGATTTGACTCGGCTTTTATTTGATTTATAATGAATAGACCAGTTAAAAATACACAAGTTCGTATATAACAATAAAAATGGAAAATATCATATTTTTCTTCTGATTTAGGCCTAAAAAATGGTTGAGATATATAGCCTTGACAATTAATAAATGTTTGATTATATCGCTTAAGATGTCATTTATGGTGCCTCTTTGACTTAACATAAGCGACTTGTAAGCTAGGTCTAGTTTTTTCGTCGTCTAGTATGGCTAACTCGCTTAGTGTTACAAGCAGCTTTTGCTAACTCAAACGGGAGAGAAATCTAGGCGACAGATCAATGACATGTATTAACCTTTGAGAAAAAAACACTAATAAAAGTAGTTAACATCTTAAGGAGTGAGACAATTCATTTCGAAAGATACTTGCATTGATCGAAGCTTGATTCATCGAATCCATTTATGTAATTATGTGCACTAAGAATGAACAATTAGCTGTTAAAATATACAAATATGACAACCGAAACTACACAAATTACAAGCAAGATAACCTCCAACCAGCATTGAATTCTATGTTAATCTCCAAGAGTGGCAACAACCACCATAAAACAAAAAAAAAATTGCTAATTTCAAAGGACTTCAAACAAATTGTTGTCTTGCACACTAACACCCTTTGGCTTTGCAGGGATATTTTAGGCACCAGAAATGGTTGTTTTTGTTCCAAATTACGAGTGCAAATTATAAAGGTGTTTGAATTCCTGATCTGATAAAAAAATGCACGGTAATAATTGGTAGAAATGATGCAAATGCAAATAAGAGGATGGATTGTAGTCTTGTAGAAAGGTGATCAGATCTGGTCTGTTTGAGGGCTTGTAAATTTGAACCTTAGCTTTCTTTCTTAATGGCAAGAATGTTTCATACATAGGATGGGTTTGATGTTCACCCCTCGAAAAAAGAATTTAAGGATTCTTCTAGGGTTTGATCCGGATCAAGTTTCTAAAGCTTCATGTTCAAACGATAGGATTGCCAAGTAATATAAACAAAATAAAAGGCGTATCAGAGATTCAAACGACTCGAAAGGTAGGAGAACGATATTGGGTGTCAACGGCAATTGCGTGCATGGGGAAGAGAAGATTTGAACGTTTCAGTTCACATGACATCATGCACAATGCCGTCTATGAGAATGGGAGGAGTGGACGACCGTTTATGGCCCAATAATTTTGAGGGCTTTTTTAACTTTTTAAATATATATATTTTTTATATATATGTTTATAATTTGATTTAAGTTACATTCTTTAAAACATAAACCAAATTTCAAAGATCCAATTAAAGCAAGGGGTGAGCATTAAAACCGTTACCCGAAAATACCCGAAACCCAGACCGGAACATATTGAACAATTGGTTTTCGGTCCTCAAATTCGAACATTTACGGGTTCGGTCCGGGTACCGGGTTTTTACCGGTCAACCCGAAAAAGACCGAAAAGACCGATCCAACATATTAGGGGTAAGCTCTCAGCCCATTAAAAAAAATAGGTCTTCTATAGATGAGATCGATCCAGAGAAACAGAGAATAGCGTATATTGGAATTCCAACCGTCTAATCCGACTATCTGATCGACCATCGACGACCGAACTTTTATTCGGCCAATCCTCCTATATTCATTCAAGGTTAGTTGATTTTATGTAATGGTGATGATCGTTGATTGATAATCTGAGAAAACCGATTTTCTATTATAATGAAGCTATTTGCGATTGGAATTGTATGATTCATTTACAAACTGATTTCGAATACCACGATTCATTGTTAAAACTGATTCATATTGTTAAAGCTGAACAACATGTATGTTGGATTTGTATATCAGCAGGTGAAAAAAGAAAAAAATCCCGGGTTCGGGTCGGTCTCGGTCAGGACCGGTAACCGGTTTCTCCATTCCGGTTCGGTCTTCGGTCTCAAGTTTTCCAAAATTCGGGTTTCGGGTTCGGGTTCGGGTCGGGTAACCGGTTTTGCTCACCCCTAAATTAAACCCAACAAAAGCCACTGCCCAATGCCCATGCACATTTTAAACTCAATACACCATTACCTATTTGACTAATTATTAATTAAAATTTATTGTGCCACTAGCCATGTAAGCACATTACTAGTTAATAATTAAAACTAGCAAGAGACCTAACTTTTTCTATAAATACCTTCCTATTTCCTATTAATTATTTTTTTCTCGCACGAACTCCAGAATTTTTTAAGGTTCTTCGGGGCGACCCTAATCATTCATACATTTCTTTGGTTATACAAGTCCTTAACTTTAACATACTGAAAACATATTTATGGGATTCTTAAACTTCGCAAGTGGACCAGACCAACTCCATATGGTCATAATAAATAGCCCATGATCATTGGGCTTCTGTATGTATGCAGCTAATGGACCTCCCAATATAAATTAAAAAAGTTCAATGGTTTCACTTTTGCAAACTGTTGGGCTGTTAGCCTAGACTGATTACTCAGTTTCATCCTGTAATAAAAACAAACTAAAGGTAATTTTATCATATTTATACTTGCCTACTTGGTGTAGTATTAGAAGTAGATTAGATTGTTAATAAAAATAAATGCTAGTTAGTTTGTCGATGTTTTACAAAACGAGTCAAACAAAAAAATTCTCCAAAGCTTTGAACATGAAACTTTATGCCAAAGACAAAATTAAATATTCAGATCAAAGTCAAACCTTGAATATGATGTTAAGTGCAATCATTGATGGTGAACACAAGTAGAAGATGCATAGCTTCTTTTTTGTACGGCAAGTAAAAGAGGCGGCTATTTCATACGGTCCGACAAAGGGATGGTAATGGGTCGGGTTTGGGTAATCCCAATCCCATACTCGATTAGAAAACCTTCTTCCAAACTTGACCCAAAACTCGTCAGATTTCTATTGGGTATTTACCTATTGTGTATCGGGTATACCCGTTGATTTACTAAAATAGCCGTTAAAAGGAAGAGCAAGCAAAAGAGGCAGTTGTTTCATACCGTTCATCAGACGAGTATAATACTAGTTTGATTTGGTTCTTGCCTTTTTTCTCTTCATCCTGGGTTTCTTTTCCAATAAACATGTTTATTTTCTCTTGATGTCTCAAACAAGTCCGGCCTAAAACCACTACCGAAAACCCTTGCCGACAATATCAACGAGAAATCAAGAACTTGTTTCCGGCAAAAACCCAGGATGAGGAGAAGAAAGTCAACAACCAAATCAAATAACGACATGAAAACGGATCATTTGTAAACAATCTTAATATGACAAATTTGTCATATGATGAAGGCTCGATAACTTCTACAAATGTGAAACAATCTCTAGAGAAACTACGAATATATTAACGTGGGATTTTGAGTTCCGCTAGTTACTTGCAAATTATCCAGGGATATGTATCGCATGAAGTGTCCCGTTCCTCATTTAAAGGCATTCGGATATTAAATAATCTTAAAAGTGTCTCTATCATAATCTAACCCACGAGAGTATTTCTCCATATTAAGTTCTAGATCTATGTCAAAGTAGATAATAACAAAAAAGAACCGTAAACTAAAGTTATCCAGATGTAAATATTTTCAAAATTTATAGATATGATGGGATTTAAATTGTTGTGAAAACTTTGAGCTTAGTTGAATACTTAAACGGCTACACCTAACAAGTTCATCCCATTGGAGTCTAGCAGAGTCGTCCTCGAGAATCCTATCGAGAATCATAAATTTCTCGATAAAGGTTTTTGAGATCATAATCGATAAAGTATGTCCTAAAAAACAAACTTAATAATTAGTTGAGATTATATCAAACATTAACATACAATATAAGCTAAGGCTAATTGGGTTTAAATCATTTTATAGATATTAACTAGTGAGTTTATTAGACTTATTTTAAACTTATAATTGAGCTTAATTTATGCTTTATAGGCTATCCAAAGTTCATGCTAAATCAAAATATAAATTTTAAATATATTCTTTTATACATATAAAATATATATTAAAAAATTATAATCATCATTTACATATATAGACAACTTCAAGTATCATCATTTATCTTTAAAAAGCGTAATATCATCCTCTGTGTTAACATTTTGTTTCAGGTTTCATCCTTTATAATAACTTTTATTAAAGCTTTCCGTTAAATCATGTCACATGCTAATCATGTGAGAGCAATTTAGATATTTAATTTATATTTTTGTATTTTAACCCAGTTTTTCGAAGCTGCATTCGTGTCTGTAGGTCGTGTGAGCGACGCATTGGTTTAAACAAATTTGGATCCGAAACTCGTTTTTGCAAACCCCCCCTGCGCGAGGGTAGAAACTTTGGTAAAACCCATTACAAGACCTTGAAACACATTATGAGGTTTATCCTTATAAATCAACCATTTTGTGTTTACTCCACCAATGTGGGACAAAATAAAACTCACATAGGCAAATATAAGACATTTCATTCACACACATATTTCTAACATTATATTAGGCTTTAAAGTTATGGATTATATTCTTTATAATACAAAAAATTCACGATTAAAAAAATGAAATAAATGTAGTTAAAAAAACGCATCATTTAAAATTTATAATATATTTCCAACATTGTATTTATTTATTTAAAAGTAGTTGAAAAAAATTATTTAATTATGTGGGTATATATCTTAACGTGTTATCTGTATTATATGTGGTATATAAATTTTAAGTGTTTTTATATATGGTCATCGCGTAAGAAAATTGGGACGTTTCAAGGTATTAGGTACTTTTTTAACCTAATTTATTAGTTTTATTATTAATTGTGATTTTTTTTAGCTTGAATGTACGGAATAAAAAAGTTTTTTGGAAAGTGAATACCTCCTGACTGGATGTCTAGATCCGCCACTAGCCTCATTAAATGGCGCCTCAAATCATCTGTTCGGAGGACTGATCTACCGCCTTAAACCCATGCATGACCGCCTTAAATCTTTTCTTTGTATATTAATATGACGTCTTAAACTCACTTCCTGACCGCCTTAAATCTCTTCTCAGCACCTTAACATGACTGCCTCATACTATACCACTTGACCGCCGCATTGTGCAATCATTCAATGCAATCTTCAAGCCAATTTTCCAGCAAAAACATCTTATTTGTTACCTATTTCCGATCAAATTTACTAGCAAAAACACAAATTAAATTACAAAAAAAAGAGTAATTCAATTCCATCCAAATATTTAAAACCAATGTCATTTAATTTTAAATGTTTCAGAAAACATCTTTGCTACAAAATATACTAGGTTATAACCCGTGTGTTACACGGTTGTAGTAATTAACGATGCATAAATAGAGTGTTTATAAAAAAATATTTCTTATAAAAGTTACAAAAACTTAGCATTAATGAACAAAATCATTTTAAAAGATCATTAGAAGTGACGTTTAAATCATTTGGACATTGTATTTTCTTATTTTTTTTAG
>WOUH02061918.1:0-10591 GCA_009936405.2 Stevia rebaudiana
AGCTAAGATGAAAGGGTTCGACGAGACGGTTCTAACGCCGCTGAAATGAGTTCAATCGGAGTTCGTTTGAGTCGGTTGTGAGAAAATTAAAATTCTTTCTACCCTTCCTACAATAAGGATCCTTTCTCTCAAAATATGTTTCTAACCCCGATTTTAAGTCTAAGGAAAAACATGTTGCATGTTTATGCATACGTTATTTGGACTTTCTATGTATTTTCTTTTCTGAATTCTGATAGCTTTCCCGGACTTTGGAAAATGAAAATAGGTAGGACCTGGCTTAAAAAAGATGTGGCTGCCTTGAAATTACTTTGAAATGACCACCGAAGTTTGATGGTTAAAGTTTAGTATGCCCTTCAACAGTTCAACGCTCTAGTGGTCCGCCCACTCAAGTAAATGATAGGAAAACATAGTTGAGACATTTCTAAAAAATGTTATCATTTAATTTCATTTATATAAACTTTGAGTACGTAAAAAGAGTTTTTAGTAAAACCGGAACTAAGTTAGTAGAATAAACAAGCAAGAGTAAGGACTAATTATACGTGTTGGCCGGGGTTATAAACTTATAAACGATGAGCATTTTTATGTAAGTATACCCTTCACTTGCTTTTGTTTTCTAGTTCGTATAGAAAATATTTTGAAGGTGAAGATAGATTTTCTTGAACAAGTATAGAATTAAATACTTTTAAAAAATAAGACAGTTCTTGACGATTACATATGAACTAGTGATGAGATTTCGTAGCAAAGTCACGGTAATTAAATCATAAATTAATTAAAAAAAACTTGTTTTTCCGTAGCAAAGTCATGGTAGTTTCTTGGATAGTTGGAAAGCAAAATTCCCAACTCACTAAAAGGAGGGTGGAGAAATCATATGGGCCAATCAATACGTATACGAAAGAGAAGAAGTATATATATGAAGTATATAGTTTGGCTAAAAAAAATTGAAATCCTTAAAAAGTATAAGAATGATTTTTTTAAATTTTCGGTGTTAAATCTTGATGTTTAATAGTTGAGATAAATAAGGTGACATTTTCATAAGTAATTTAATTTTTAAAACATCAATAATGGGAAGATCCAACAAAAAAGCTTCACATGCAACTCGACAATTTTTTTAAAAAAAACATCAGTAACTTTTTTATGCATCATTACTTATTTAAAAGATATACCATAAAATCGAGCTTTTTTTTATACATCATTACTTATTATAATCAAACAATATTTTGTTTTATTTTAAAACTTTTTATTACATCTATTGCTTTAATATCCAATACGATTATGAGTAAGAAAACAAAAAATTTAATAAATTAACACTCATTTTAATAAGGGTCCTACTACTTGGTCAAGGGGGTCTGAATAGCTGCAGTCTTTAATAAATATTTTCAAATTACAAATTTTAATAAATAAAATTTACATCTACATTCTTTTAGAAAAAAACTCTTGTTTGAGCTTCCACTAAACAACAAATTGCGTTTAAACTTTACGGTCAACTCATTTTCACCCTTGTAATAAAATTCAAATCGATCGACATTAGTTTTCCAAAATTCTAACAATTGTTTATTGACTTTATTGTTATTTTGATTATCTAAAAAGAAGAAATTTAACTAATCGAAATATTTAAACAATTTATACTTTACAAGCACAATAAATAATCACTATCAGCGTGGACTCTCATCCAACAACCTGTTATAAAAGGAGCTTCATACCGAACTCAAGCATCACAACCATACCCACAACTACAACAAACACCATCAAACTAACACACACACACACCCCAAAATGGCACAGGTCGATACTCCCTTGACGTTCACAGTCCGGCGTCGTGCACCGGAACTCATCGTTCCAGTTAAACCGACGCCACGTGAACTGAAGCCTCTATCTGACATTGACGATCAGGAAGGCCTCCGGTTTCAAATCCCGGTGATACAGTTTTATCGCCATGATCCAAAAATGAAAAATAAGAATCCGGCGAGTGTTATCAGAGAGGCTCTGGCTAAAGTGCTGGTGTACTACTATCCGTTTGCTGGCCGGCTAAAACAAGGACCGGCCAGGAAACTGATGGTAGATTGCACTGGTGAGGGTGTGTTGTTTACAGAAGCGGAAGCTGATGTGACACTGAAACAGTTTGGAGACGCTCTCCAACCGCCGTTTCCTTGTTTGGAAGAACTTCTTTATGATGTTCCTGGATCCGGAGGGGTTCTTGACTCGCCGTTGCTATTGATTCAGGTAAATTTTTACGAAAAATTATAAAATTAATATCGGTTTAAAAATATTCCCCTAATTTTGAATATGTAAATTTGGCATGTCTATTTGTAATTTTGTTAGTTTACTGGTTAAAATAGTTGTACTGGTCTTAAAACCGGTTGACAAACAAAGAAAAGAAGCAATCGGCCAATCATAGGTGGTTGGTTTTCCACGTGTTTCACGTTGTTCGGTTGAAAATACTAGTTTTTTTTTTGTTTCTGGTTTATTAACTCGTGACTGAGAAAACGACATGATGGATGAAATTTAACTGGTTTAATTGGCCTATCGGTGTTACAAAAGTAAAAAATATCACTTGTCATAATATATATGCAAAGTACAAAGTTGGTTAAGAGAACAAATCAAAATTTAAGGTATATTAATTAGATGTGTATCCATGTATATTTAGTCAAATATATTTGATATATGTTTAATCCAGGTACGTTTCTATCACCTTTTTTAGATGGTGATGTTTCAAGGAATTTAAATGTTTGATTTAATGAAATTAAGCAACATAGAAGAACTATTTAATTAGTTACCTACATCTATAGAACTTAAACTGAAGATAGGTCATAGGTCGTTCGGTTTGGTCATGAGCTAAAATGGAATACATAACCAATATTTAAATTTTTAGTTTTTCATAAATATTGATTGATATCGGTACTTAAAACTCTGGTTTATTCATTTATTTAAAGAAGATTTGGTTAACCTCTAGCAATGGACACATGTGGATTTAGATCGACTAGTTATATTTAACACTCCATTTATTTTACAAAGAAGAATAAAGTCAATAAACTAATATGCTATTTATAGAAATTGTAACAAAACCTTTTCCATATATGACAATTTTTTGTAGAAGATAAAAGATATGAAGCTTTGTTTTGATGTCGATTCGATCAACAAGCTTAAAAGAATGCACTTTCCTTTACTTAATAATATGTTGACTAATTTTGATAAGTATCTCTTTATTAATTAATAGGTGACACGATTGTTATGCGGGGGATTTATATTTGCTTTAAGACTCAACCACACAATGAGTGATGCACCAGGGGTTGTTCAATTCATGACCGCACTAGGTGAAATGGCTCAAGGTGCATCAAAACCTTCAACCTTGCCTGTGTGGCAAAGAGAGTTGCTTTTTGCACGAGACCCGCCACGTGTCACATGCACTCATCACGAGTACGATGAAGTAGAAGACACCAAGGGTACGATAATCCCACTAGATGATATGGAACATAGATCATTTTTCTTTGGTCCTGCTGAGGTGTCAGCACTACGTAGGTTTGTCCCATCATACCTTAAAAGCTGCTCTACCTTTGAGGTGCTAACAGCATGTCTTTGGCGTTGTCGCACCATTGCTCTCCAACCTGACCCTGAAGAAGAAATGCGTATTATATGTATTGTGAACGCACGCGCAAAGTTCAATCCTCCACTCCCAGTTGGTTACTACGGAAATGGTTTCGCCTTTCCGGTTGCCATTTCAACAGCGAAAGATCTATCCACCAAACCTTTGGCGCATGCATTGGAGCTCGTGATGAAAGCTAAATCAGATGTCAATGATGAGTACATGAGATCGGTGGCTGACCTAATGGCAATCAAGGGACGACCCCATTTTACAGTGGTTCGAAGCTACCTTGTCTCAGACGTGACTCGAGCTGGTTTTGATGTGGTTGACTTTGGGTGGGGGAAGGCAGCTTATGGCGGACCCGCCAAAGGCGGTGTAGGTGCTATCCCCGGTGTTGCTAGTTTCTATATACCATTTACAAACCATAAGGGTGAGTCTGGTATTGTGGTACCTATATGCTTGCCAAGTGCGTCGATGGAGACATTTGTCAACGAGTTAAATAACATGTTGGCACAACACAACAACGATCAAGTAATCAAGGAAAACAATCTACTTCTTCCTTCCCGACTATAAATTAATATGTTTATGTTTTGTTTACATGCCTTTATGTAATGGTGTAACATATGTATTATTTCGTGGTTGTAAGCCTATATATAATTATTGTATTGTACAACTTTTCAAATAATATTTGCGGCTAAAATACATGAGTTATTGTTTTTACTTCTCATAGAGATGATTTGAAATTTTTAACTCCCATTTGTAGGCCCAATGCTAGACTTCATATTTCATATTATCATATATACATATTTACCCTCTTTATAGAAATTTGATTTTTGAACCAAGGTTGAAATTTGTTTTGGTTCAGTATATACATCTCTACATGAGAGGGTGACAATACACGCACACATGTAGAAATGTACATGGTACTAACCGCAATGGTGAATTGAGATATTTAGTATCGTGGAGAACATTAGTATCATAATATTTATTTCCGATACATGAATAATCTTAGTGTGTGTGGTACGTTGTGTATGATTTCTAATAGAGTGTTGATATGTATGCCTTCACCACATTGCACATTTGTTACATATGAGTGAATACTCTTAGTGTGTGTGATTGTAAATGATTTCCAATAGCATCACATTGCACATTTGACACATAGGACTTCAATCCATATGTGCATGTTAGCGGTTATATATATAATATAGAGTAAATTACACAAATTAATCTTCATTTATGTTTCCCCATTTTGCAGTGCATGTCATTTATCTTCAAAATTGACAAGAATCGTCCTTTGTGTTTTAATAAATTATCGCTTTGTCCTTTATGCCAACGTTGGTTAAGTTTTTCGGTTAAAATAGTCACATGGATTGCACATGTGGGTGTTTTTTGTTCTTTTAAAACTAGAGAGACCATTATGTAATATCAAAAACTTAAATAAATTAAAGTGAAAACAAGCAGAATCATGAGGGGCTAAAAAAATAAGGTTCTTTTTTAACGATTTGAAGAGATGATTCAGCCGGATGATCGTGAAACCCTAAGAACCTTGTGTTTAAACTCTTTGGGCTGGAGCTAGGCTGGCCCATTATGAAATCTGCAAAGTGAAATTAATAAATAAATAAGCCCATTAAGATGAATGAAAGCCCAAGATTTATTAAACCTTTTAACAGATATTTATGATATTTTTAGGGGTAACTTTATAAAAATGTAACCAACTTTTAGTTTTTGTTTCAATTAAGTCACTTATATTTTTTTTAACTACAACATTATGTTATTATGTCATTTAAAATTTATTTTTTTAAACTTTTCTGAAAACTGTGGTGGTTGATTATGTGAATAAAAAAGAAACAATAAAAAAAGTTACTAATTTTGTAGATAAAAGGGTATATAATTAGGACACCTCCTTAAAGTATAGTGACCTAATTGGAACAAAATAAAGTATAAGTAACCTTATTGTAACAAAAAATGGTATGGATGACTTAATTAAAACAAAGCTGAAAGTTGGTTGAATTTCAATGACATTTTCCCATTTTATAATGTCATTGTCATGTTAAACGGTTTTAGTGTTTTGGGTACACATATCAATCATACACCTAAGTTTTGGGCGTAGAATAATGAACTATAACTACTAAACGAGGTTGTAGTATATACGCAACAACGGGTAGAGGTCATCGTAACCTACTTAACTGCTAAAAAGAGATTGTACCATGTCTCACTAGCTGCTAAGGTCATCATAAAATGCTCAACAACTAGATAACCAGTAGATGTTAAACTTACACAAAACTAGGTAAGACTTAAGTGGTTTATGTACCTAGAAAAGCTTATAGTATTTTCATAACAACAAAAAAAGAATTAATTATAATCTCCAAAACCTTTGGTTTTTATTTAACAACTGATTTTATAAAGCACATTACCTTTTACTACATGCTCAGTCTTTAGAATTTTATAGAAATATGAGCATACAAACTCACGTGTTGTAGTGGACGTGCTAAAATTTGTATACAGATTAGAATATCTTGTTTTTTAAAAGTAAAAAACCTTATAGTAGCTTTGGTGATTTGTATGTTTGTGTTTTGATGAGTTGCATGTATACAATCATGAACAAGTTGTTTTAAATAAAATTTACACCGAAACACAAATAAAAAGAAAAGCACATTGCAATGCTATATCCGAAATTTTATAAAACTCATATTATAAAAATTATAAAATATAAAATAAAAAAATTGATGAGTGGGTCACCTGTCAAATTTTGGTTGGGAGAGATAATAAAAAATAATAAACCAAAAAGTACATGGTTTAAGTGGTAAGTCTACTTGATAATGAAGGACCCTATTGTAACTTCACGAGGTATATTATAATAAACTGAAAATTTCATAAAAGTGTAATCAACGTTCAGTTTTGTACCGTCTATGGTTAGCAATCTCTGTTCTTTATTCTTTCGTTCAATATAACCGAACCTCTCCCTTCCATTACACATAAGAATCATCATCAAACCTTATTTTTCATCTAATATTCTAGTCAAAACTTGAGAAAACTGATGGGTTTTCAGTCATGTGGTTTGATGTCCCGTTATCAAGATACCACACATGCTCTTCATTCAGTTCGAACATACTTAGTGGGAATGACATACACATTCGGGTGGAAACCGGTTTGGGTGACAAGAGAGTGGAATCTGACCCTTTGTGTTGGGTTGGATCTGGTTATGTACTGGCTTGATTTATTTCATTTATTTAGACATTTGGGCTTTGCCGTTGATCTCATTCCCGTGAATGGGCTTTTGGGCTACATTGAGCCTTTTTATTTAATTAAGGATGGGCCTTGTGTAATTTATGGATTTTACTGTCCCGCCTAGGGGTGCAAATTCTTTTTTTTTTTTTTCCAAACTAGCTCGGTTAATTAATTGGTCTTGTTTGGGTCAAACAGAAAATTAGACCCGGTTGGGGTTAGGAAACGGTTTTCGAAGAGGGAAGAGATTGGTTCGGTTTGATTCTAAACCACTTTGCACATAATTTTTTGCTATTTTTTACCGGTTTGGTTCGGCTTAAAACCTGGTCTCGAACAAATTGGTTGTATTGGTTTGGAACCAATTCGCATAAATAATGGTTTTAAATTGGTTCACTGGTTTAGTTCAGAATCCGGTTTCTTGTACGACTCTTTTGCTTTAATGATGGCTTTGGGGATTTAAGAAGTTAAGAACACAAATGATGAAAAAGAAGCTAGCTAATGAGATCAATTGTGTTCTCGTGATAAAGGGTATTGAAAGATCAATATTATTATTTATTAGAATGAAAATTTGAAACGAACGGTGTAGAGGTTATTGAAGTAGAATCTACATATCATATCAAAGGAAACTCTTTACTTCAAGAAGTTGAGAACGTGTACTATTCAAGTGAGGGATAATGATACGTGACTCACATGTTGATAATCGGAATAGGTGAGAATGTGGAAGAAATGTAAAGAAACATGTTAATAACTCTATTGAGTTGGGAAAATTTACAATAATTGATTTTCTTTTATTGTGGGTGTTTATTTTTTCTAATATGTTTACATTTAAGACCGACTTAACATGTTAGTTAGGTTCTTCATTTTCTTAAACATCTGGTATATTGATTCTTTGCCTCTTGAAGTAGAATATAGAGTTTAAATCTAGACAAGAAGGATTTAGTTTATATTTAGTGCAATTAGGAGTATAATATTTGCCGTTAAAAAAAGTATATATTTTGTTTAGCCGTTCATTGAATTTCATTTGTATTTTAGCAAAATAACTATAAATAAGAGTAAAGTACAAAAATAATCCATGAGCATATCCCATACGTCTTTAAAGAGAAAAATAAAAAATGTCATATTTGTCTATGACGTTTCATTTTTCGTTATATATAAATGTATCTAGTCACTTTTTGCACTTGCGTCATGCGTCAACTAGTCTCCAACTAAGGCTCTAAACAAATCAAAATTTAACGAATTCTTTATGAATCGTTTACCAGAAAGGTCTTTAACGTGTGTTTATTTTATTAACGAACGAACATGAATAAAAAAATTTGTTCGTTTAGTTAAATAAATGAATATGATCAATGGCCACATTAAGTTATTTGCATCCATAAGCGTTAAATAATGTGTTTGTTTATGCTTACTCATTAGATATGTTTTACATTTTAGTTTTATTTGATATGTAGTTTATTAACTTAAATTTATACTTAAAGCCTAGTCCTTTGAAGATTGTTTTTTGTTTATAACTTAGTCATCTGTTACTTTCATTTTTGAGAAATTATTAAGAGATAATTATAAAATTGTAATTTTTACTTTATCTTAATTTATCTTGTATAATGTTTTAAGATATTTATGCTTATGATTCTATATTATGTGATTAACTTTATATTTAGTTAAGGTGATTCTATTTTTTCATTACATTTTAATTAATGTTTATGATCTATATATGAACACAAGAATTTTGTTCATGAACAAGTTCAAAGTTATACAAACAAACAAGAATTGAGGCTTGTTCGTGTTCATCTGGTTCTCTTACAACTCTATCCCAACAATTCTTATAAGTTATAACGTTTTATGTTTCAAACTAAGGGACCGGTAAACCTTGAAACCATCAAAATCAAACTAGCCATGAATCACACTGAATAGATCTCAACCATGTTGAACCATTCGACTTGCTAAACTTTGAGCATTTTTAATATCGTTCATTGGCTTATGATCACCCCAAACTGAACTCCGCTTCGCTTGGGTTTGTTAGCCTCCACAAAGACTTGCAATGTCCGATACTCATGTAGTAGGTGGATATCGGATTTTAAAACTTGTGATTTACTTTTCTAGTGTACCATTTTTGTTTTCAGTTTGATGATCTCGATCCAGCTTTGATCTTCACTTAGCCATTATTCAATTATTCGCCAAATAATACCGATTCTTTTCACAACGCCCACACCTCATAACATATTCAGAATTCGAATCTTAAGTTGAATAAACTATCGGATAGAAGGATACGAAAGATATAGAATCTACTTTAATATGAAAAGAACGTGCATCATCTTGAAATTATAACACTTTTAAAGTTGGAACTTCATAGAAAAGAAGTTTTAGGAATAAATTTACGATCAACTTATTTTTTTGTATCAAACTAATGATCCGCTTCCGGAGTTCCGGGTGTAATTATTTCATTTTTGCAAGCACATGCATAAAAACACGTTTTTAAGATGTAATTTGTAATTTTACAATGTGAGACTCAATGGATTATTGTAAATCCACGTTTATATCAAGCACAATATAATAATTAAAATATAAATTAACTTTTCTTCAACAACAATTTTCCCATCAAATCTTGCATTTTAATTAATTTCTAGATTACTCACGATAACTTTGATATCCCTGGAAATCATGTAATGACTTTCAAATTAGAAATTTTCGCCCATACTCGCAAAATTTCAAATGGATAACTATCAGAGTTTTAAAAAAAATATGGAATCTGTTAGAGCATTCACAACCCACTCCCATCTCTAACCCCATCTCCAAATTTTTACAAACACACAAAAAACCATTTTACGTCCCATCTCCATCCCCCAAACCTATAATTAATAGGGAAATCAATCTCATCCCTTATATTTGAGTGAACCTACAAATCTCCATTTCATTATTTAATATTATTTGTGAGTGGGTGTGAGTGGAGGAGAGAGAAAAAATTATAAAATCTGAAATAAAAAATATTATTTAATTAAATTATGGATGAAAATAGGGAATAATGTGTTGTAGAAAGTTTTTGAAAAATAATCAAAATTTCTAATAATGATGAATTTTTGTTAAATTATAAGGATAAAGATGGGGGATGGACTGTGAATGCTCTTATGCGTATATGTATGTACCAAATCATGACAAAAAATTGTCGTTAATATAATGGTAAGCGGCACAACTAATGATTGCAAGTATTCGAAAGAATATGAAAGCTACTCATAACTCCTAACGGTTACGCAATTATAATCACTGCAAGTTGGTGCATATGGAAAACATGGAATGAAGTGGTATTTAATGGCGGGTCACACTCCATAAGCATAATGGTCGAGGACGTCTAACAACTTGGGTTCCAATAGATAAAGAATCGGACGAAACTATGTAATGTGGGTTGGGATTCGGAGATCCTTTAATTTTGTTGTGTAATCCTTGTTGTATTGTTGGTTGATTCCATGTTCTAGCGTCTTGCTAGCTCATGTTTTGTGTTCAATAAAAGTTTCCGCCGTTCAAATAATATAAAATAAAAAATAATAATGTGTTTAGTCAATGAACAAAGAATCACTCACCTGTCCAGTTGATGTGATTTGTAGGGTAGGGTTATAGTAGGGAGGAGGCTTAGAGTAAGGAGGGTAAGGAGTCATACCATCCATTAGATCTTAAGATAAACGGCCAGGATTAGCGCGGTGGCATTTTTGTAATTATTCGGAACTTTGAAAAGGCATGAAGGGTAATATCGTCACAGTCGTATAACACAATGAAAGTCGTATAACACAATGACAGTCG
>WOUH02061929.1:0-10590 GCA_009936405.2 Stevia rebaudiana
GTCTTTGTTTCAGTTTTGTTAAATATTTTAACCTCTGGCACAAAGCAAGAGTATTGTTTAACTTTTTTATAAATCGTGGTGTCTTTGATGCGAAGAGATGGTGTTAAATCTAATTACGTAGTATTTGACATCTATATATTACAATAAAACTAATATTTATTACCTAAAGCTTGCAGATAAAACATATTCATGTTCTATAATTCTTACTCCTGCAAATATTTTAAGAAAAAAATAATTGTCAAACTTTCACTTATTTTTTAATTTATAGTAAGTTCAAAATCTTTATTAATGGTATGTCATTTCACCTTTGCTGTTGAATTTTCAAGTTCGTTTCAAGATTACTGAATTCTAAAAGTCTCTACCGTCAAGCAAAGGAAAATAAATAAGAATATTGTCTTATTTTTTACTCTATATTTACAAAATATTATATTGACTATTGAGTGGCAGGCTTTAAGTCATTTAACTAAAGCTAGAGCTTGGGCTTGAGCCTCTTTTTCTGGGGCCCTTATTTTCAAATGTGTTATATGCATTGGGCCTTGTATAGTCTGGGACTCTGGGCTATTGGATATTTGTTAAATCAAAACACAAAAAAAGTTTAAAAAAGGGTTGCAGCTTACGGAATTCAAACATGCGAATCTTAAAGATTCCACATTCCCACGACGTGACATGTTACCAGTACCATTAGGCTCGAAGATTTTATTGATAGAATTCACTCTTCAAAATACATATAGGTTCACTAAAGGATTTAAACTCTACGAAAAAAATTATTCATACTAAATTTTTTAAACGCGATGGGTTCCGTTGAACCCGGTACTAAGTACCTAGATCCGCCCATGTTGAGAACTATTTGGTTGAGAGTGGGTGGCAACCAAAACTGGTGTGTTTGACAACGCCGAGGAAGAAAGAAGGCGGTGGAGGCGTTGAACCTAATGGAAACATGTGGTGTAAACGTGTTATTCTGAGAGGTTCTAAAGTTAGTGTAGAGGAATAGTAAAACTGTAAATAAAATTACATGTTTTTAATACATAGATTAATTCTTTGTTTCACCTGTTTAACCTCATTTAGATCAATATAGCCAAAGTTGACACCCTTGTAACCATATCAGCTGTAGTGGCTAACACGTCTCTCACTGGCTAAAATGTTTCACATAAAATCCTATTAGCAAATTTTATCATTGGCTAAAACGTCTCACATGTTAGATCATAAACCAAAAAAATATATTTTGTAAAAGGGCCCTAGATTCTGACTTTGCTTTGAACCTTTGATATAGTTGAACCGTCACTGCATTCTATATTATGCATCAGGTACTTGTGTTATATGAAAATACGATATTTTGTAAGTTTAGAGTGGGGCATATAAAATTTTCCGTAATTAATAACAAAGTAAATTACTCGATTGATCCATGAAGTTAGTTTGTTAAAATTTCACTACAAGGGGAATTTTTTATAACTAAAAACCAAAAGTGAAATTTAAGCAAACCATAAAGACAATCCAGGCAATTTACTCTTACTATTATAGTATTATCCCGAAAGTTCGTGATGGTTTTATGTAATCGACCCTTTTTAAGACTAAAAAAAATCAAGCAACATGTATGTGTGTGTATATATATACGTACCTCTCCTTGGAGATAAAACCTTAAAGAAAAAAAAAAGCCGGGTTAAAGTTCCATGACACCTACTTTTGAATTTAAGGTATAAAACTTTGAATTTTCATTAATGGGTAAATTTTTTTTGAACAACATAGGATCTCACATGCTAGCCACCGGAAGCCGGGCGATGTAGCCAAGGTCGGCCGGGCGATGTAGCTAAGGTCGATTCCTCGATCTCTGTGAGACCGTACCCCCAGATAAGCGGGAACCGGATAGAATCCGTAAACTCTCTCCCCCTCCTCAAGTTTAAACCGGTGACCTTTATCTGATGTGCACTTTCTCTTTAGCATTGGAAATTATCCAGAGCAAGCTCTGAGCAAGAATTGAACCCGAGACCTCCCAAATGAAGAGCTCAAGTCACACTATTATTCCACCTTGGAAAGCCGTGACATACAAATTCTCAAATTTTTAATCTAACCTCAAAATTAAAAAGAATAAATAATGGGTAAATAATTTTTTTTTTTTTTTTTTTTTAGGTTAGTTTAAAAATTGAGAATTCGTATCTCACGTCCCTCCAATTATGAGAAATTACTAAATCCATTAATTAATTTAATTTAATTTAAATATAGTTAAACGTGAAAATATTGATGTGTCTTGGTTTTACTGTAGAATATGTATCACACTTATTGCTTTTAGTACAAACAATTTGCTTTTTCACTTTTTCGGTCTTATAGCTTTCCTTTCTCAGTCCGTCGGTTTTGGTCTCTCTACCTGCGTCTGCTGATTCCTCTTTCCTTCTTCGATGTCGTTTGATCTCCAATCGTCTTCCTTTGTAAGTGTTTCATTCTTTCATGCAAGGTTCGGTTTCAGTTGTTGGTTATTTCTTCGTTGCAATCTTTGTTTCGTTTCTGATTTGTTGTTTTGTGCACCTCCGATTTAGGGTTCTTGACCTGTGTCTTCCGTTTCCACGTTAATTTCGCAGGTGAGATGTCGGATCTTTCATGCAGTTTCTAACCTAGCTTCGTTTTTCAATTTTTAGGTGATTTTTTTCGTTTCAGAGTTAGGGGAATTTTCTGCTTGGTTTTTTATTTATTGAAGAACTTAGGGCTGTTCGATTCTGTTTATTTGTATTACTTGGAATAAGGTTACTGTTGGATGAATTGACGATCAGCATATTACTTGGAATAAGGTTACTGTTGGATGAATTGATAATCCACCATGTGCGTAAGGATTAGTTTTCATATACCACTTTAGGGTCGTAACCTCCAATTGGGGGCCGTAAGCTATTTTTTTCTACAATGCATGTTATCATTGGTTTGATTTTGAGTTCAGTTAATTAAGTTTTAGCAGCTAGATAGGTGTATATCATTGACCAGCCTTAATGCTCGCATCATTCATTATAAAATGCTGCTTAACGAAAGTTTTGGGTTGATAAAGTTTCTGTAAAGGTTATTGTCATATGTGTGTTTGCTGATTATGTCATTTGTTCCTTATTGTTGTTCGAATGGTTTCATTTTGAGTGTTCAGATTGATTGTAGAATTCTCAATCTGGGTTGAAGATTCTTTCGTTGCTAATCTTTTAAGCTTTTATCATGTTCGACAATATGTGTCAATGGAATTGTCTCTTATTATCATAATAATTTCTTCGTTTGGTGTATTTGTGTTCAAGATTCTTTTAACTGTATGAATTAAGTTGCTGGTTTTGAATGTCATATGTGTCTTTTCTGATTTATAGGTTAGTTGGAAGTTGTGGTCGGTCGTCTCTTCCGGAGACACCACCAGACACCAACGTTTAGGCCTAGGTCTTTGCGATTACCGGCATCGTCTCGGTACCGCCCACGACTACCACCACCACCATCATATCCCTATTCTTATAATTCGGTTTTTTTATCTGGTTACTGAGTGAACGGGTGCCGAAAATGGGGTCGGAAAGCGACGGTTTCTCACGAAGGCATGACTGCATGTATGTTATTTTCATCAAATCATCTCAATTCCAATTTTCAGTTTACACCGCACAACCTTAATTTTACAGTTACACCAAATATGCATAATCTTCATAATTATGAGCAATGCATAAAATTCTTTAGTGTGAAATACAAAGGGTGATGATGGAAGATCGGAATCCATGTTTTGATGGATCGGATTCGAAGCAAAAGCTTAACTCGAGGTAAAATGGGTGTGTATTTGTTGGTGGATTAGCTGTAAGTTTTTTAATCATGAATTATTCTATTTGAAGTTGCTTTTGAAATTTGATAACTTGAAAAAAAGAACTAGAGCGAATTAGAAGTTGCAGATAAGTTTGTACTTTCACTCCATTTTTTGACCCTGCTGCACAACACCACGGGTTTAGCCTCGTCAGATCGATCTTCTTTTCCTTAGCCTCTACACCTTGCAGTTCACTTAATTGTGGGTGTTGATTTTATCAAATTTTATTTCTTGAGTTAAAGTTTGAATCATTTGGCTCTTTTACTTATTTTAGGTTTTCTTGCAGGAGTATATTTTCCTAATGTGGTTGTGGATAGAAGTATTGTATATTTGGGACTTTAAGATATTGTCAGCATCTATTGGAGATCCCAAATCTATAAGTTTTCTATATAATTTAACCTGTTAGTGTTTATTTTTTCTAACAATACTTTTCTGATCTTTAAGGTCAACATCGAGGATGATAACAGATTAAAACCATAAGCTACAGAGAGGCACACATTTTTGTGTTGGATTTTTCTTTATTCATTATAGCAATCTATGAGGATTTCCTCAAGAAGGTACATTATCCTAATAATATATGAAATTTAGATCTAATTACGAAATATCTATTTTGAAAAGGAAACAATTTTGATGTTCTAAATGTTAAGAGGTTATTTTTATCCCAGATTCCGGTTGCACCCGTTCTCTAAATCATTTTCACATTGTTGGTGCATTTAGTTGAAGATAATTTTTTAATTATCTTTTACTTTTTGCAAGAACTCAATTTTGGGTTATTAATTGTTATTGGATAGAACTTTGCTCGATAGTCAAATATAACAAATTAAGTGTATAGAATTGGTATGATAGGTGTTCTAGCCGAGACCGTGAAAGATTTAGATGCTTAACTGGTTGACGCTTTGCTCAGATTAACTTATTGGAAGGTTCAGAATAAGCATCACTTCTCTATTTGTTGTGAATAGTGGCGTTTTCTTTACAAACTTTGATATGGAGTTCAATTGAATAATGCAGTGGTCAAACAATAAGTGCTATAAGGAGACACTCTTAAAGCTAGGTGGGTTGTTAAGACTTAAGACCAACTTTGATGTGTTTCTGAACCATTAAAAATAGGAAGGAGGACGACCTAACTTCTGAAATTCTTGCGGTTGGTCTCAGGTCAAGATTCAGATGTTACGCAAGGATAAAGGAAATTCAAACCCATCGTAAATGGTTCTACGCCCAATGTTCAGAGTGCCCACAGACGCTACACATCGAAGAAGGGCAGTATGTGTGCGTTAGCGACGAACAATTTGAACCCAAGTTTTTGTAAGTCCACAAACACTCAAATTCAGTTTAAACTTATCACAATAAGAATGTAACTTCAGCAAATAAAAGGTACATATAAGCATCAACATCAACACCTAACAAAGGCCCTCTTACATTTAAAGCTACTGTATAAATGCAACTATTACTACAGCTCTGCGACATCTAATGCGGTAATGTTTGATGAGGCACTAAGCGAGATGATAGGAATCACCTGTAAAGAAATGGTCACCACACACGGACACGACATCCCTGAAACGCCACCGCCTCAGCTGCTTTCAAAAATTGGTTCCCAGATGCTATTCAATGTAACAGTAAAACCTGACAATTCAATAGTGATAAACAAGGTAACCGAAATGTGAACCAACTCACCAACAGCCACAAAGACGACTAACGAGGATCCTGAAAACACAACCAACATCGCACCATCAACACTAAACCCTAAAAAGAGACCGCTCAGCACCGCAGGTAAATATAGCTAAAACTATACCATTTAACACATACTTTCTAATCACATGCTAAACAGATGACTTATCCAAGAAAGCAAAACGCTAAAGATAGAGGAAGCAACACCTTATTTTGGTAACAAAACCCACAACCAAGAAACATTTTGCAATCTTGAAAGCTTTTGCCAATATAAAATGGTTGTACTTATGAAAAAACTGAAACGCCAACAAAACAGAACAACACAACCGCCAGGCCCCACGCTCAACAACATAAAGGCTTACATGGAAAAACTGAAGTCAGCAGCAACTTTTGTAAAATAGCGTATTAATATAGGTAGAATGCAGGCAAAAACTTATGTAAAACGCATACTATATATGGCGTATAAAATTTACCGTCTTATGTACAATTCCAAAATCCTAACGAAATTGACACATAACCTTGGCACACAATAAGTAGGTAAATGAGCGGAAAATAAGGCTATGAAACAAAACTAAATTCTGCACTCCCTTGACACACAATCACTAAGGCTGTGTTCCGAGTTCACTTAAGGTGAGAAAAGAAAAGAAATAGAAAGAGAGGGGAGGAAAAGAAAGGAAAAGAATGAAGAGAAAAAGAATGAAAAACTTTCCTTTCAATTCCTTCTAAATCGAAAGAAAAGAAACTTAAAGAATTTTGCCTGATTTTCCTTTGCTTTCCTTTCCTTTCTGTTCCTTCGTTAGATGAAACTTGGGAACACAAATAATTTCCCTTTCCTTCCGGTTCCTTTTTTTTCTCTTTTTAAGTGAACTTAGGAACAGAGGGTAAGTGGAAAGCCCGGGTCACCCATCTAGTATATATTTAGACGGAAAGTTTTTAGTAAGACACATAATTACTGTTTAATTTTTACAAGTGTTTATGCATACGGTACTATATGCACTAATATACATACAACATATATATACAGATAGAGAGAGAAAACCGGTTATGTACAAGTAGGGCGCGTGTCTTTTCTCTCTCCTGTTAGCGATCAACAGCCACCACAACTCTCTCTCTCAACTCACCGATCGGCGACCACCCCCAATGTCTCCAACAGCTTCTCAGTCTGCGCTCAAGTACTGGATGGTCGTTAGGGTTCCGACGAGCCAAACTTCACCTATGACGGCCGGCAAAGGTGGTGATATCTGGAACCAGCCACGAACTCCGTTGATGGTAGCTAGGGTTCCGACGAGCCAAACTTCACTTGCATGACCCGTACCTTTAGGTATGTCTTCAGGTTCTGAGGATGGGGCAAACGACGACCAAACCCAAATATATTGGCTACATCTTCACCGCCGTACCCGGCGGCGCCATCGCCGGTCGGCGTAACACCCTTGCTGGAAAAGAAGAAGAGAGGCAGACCCAGAAAGTTCGGTTCAGATCAGTCCGTCAGCAAGACTTTATCACCAAAACCCATTTCCTTCGCTGCACCGCCGGTCATCGATTTCTCCGCCGCAAAAAGTAGCAAAATGGGGCAACCCTCCGACGGAAAACATGAACTCCGACCACCACCCAAAGAAATTGAACCTTCAGGTAATAAAGATTATCTTTTGCTGCTAAAGTTGGAGTCTTTTAGCGTAAATGTGAAGTGGGTGTTGTTTGATTGATGAAACACTTCCAAGGGTTTTGATTAAAGTGGGACCTAAATGAATATGATGTTAATAAATATTTCTACAAGCTTTGTGTGTGTGTGTGTGTATGTGGAAGTTGGTATTTGAAAATGGAGAATCTTCATACAGATCATTCATATATGTATATATGACAAGAAAGAATAGAGAAGATAGTGTTTTTTTGAATCTTTTGGCAAAATTAAGGTTTCAATAACAATAACATGTATTGTTGTGTCACACTCTATATTTGGAACCAAGATCTTGCTTTTGTTGGATTTTTTGATGAAAATTTTGTAATGTACCATAGAATAGGCATGTGGGCAGGTTTAGAGTTAGAGGAATATCAAGAGTTGGAAACTAAGCATATCAAAATAGCTCACCAACCAAACCAAGAACATAAAATAAAAACCAAATACGAAGATTTATGACATGAAGTAGTTAAGGAAGATTATTTTTATGTTGAATCTTACATGTTTGTATGACAGGCAACTTTTCGGGGGAAGATTTGGGCCCGTTAAATTTAAAAGAACTCGAGCGCCAACTTGACTCAACTTTGAGGCAAATCTGGTCCATAAAGGTATTTTCAATATCTAATGTATATATGTTTTATTACATATATAGTTGCTTTTGTGAGGATTGTAAATAAGATAATACCCATAACTGTTCATTATTTGTTATATTAATTCATCAACATTGTACAAAATCTTTTTCCTAATATGCAGACTCAATCAATGCTGGATCGTCTTTCTGATCTTCAACTTAAGGTATCACCATATATTCTAGATTTACGTTGAATCAAGTTTTGAAGCTGTATAATTTACTTAATTTATTAATTACAAATGAAATCCTTAAAACATACAGGAGAGAATGTGGTTCGAAGCTAACAAAACGTTGCTCAACAAAGTAAGAACATCCATATATCTATAGACTGTATATATAGGATGCATACATATAGTCACAATTAATAAATTAAACAAAATAATGGACGAATATTGAATAAAATTCTTTTGTAGCTTGAAGAATATTATGCGGAAAACCAAGTGGGACCATCATGAGCAGGACTGAATTATTTATGATAAGTGCATTCCAATTTGTTCTTTGTTGTTACATTGCAACTTCTTCGTGTTGTTTCTTGCGTCACGAGTTCAGATTTTCAGAAGTCTTATCGTGAAGTTGTTCTGCTTATGATAGGAGGCTACTTAATGTCACGTTATCTATTATGCGTATACACCTGATCCTTGATTTATAGCATATAGTACTATGTATGCCAAAGAAAATGATTTCTTAAAATAATTGTTTAGGGATATGATTTTGGTTTGCTTCGAAGTGAGCCACTAGCTGGTTGGGTTTCTAATGTGGCATGGAAAAAGGGGGCCAACCATTGCAGTATTTTACCATTGATCAACAGGAGAAGCGTTTTAGGTTAGCTACATAATATTTAATTATCTATCTTTCCTCTACAAACGTGTTAGATTCATGATCATTCATATGACAATGGTTTTTTATCTTCTTATTATGACTTAGATATTAGACACACCCAAGATGCAGTATATCAAAAGAAATAAGAGAAAACCGCGAATTTGACACACCAGAGATTTTCAATTTGCGACTGTAGTTGAAGGTATTTCATTCATTGACTTTGTACACTTTTCATTCTTTCAACAAGCGTTTGAAGTGAAACTATTTTTTAAGATTCATCTTATCAACACAGCAACTAAATAACCGGTGTCTAAGGAAGGTCAAGGACTTCTATTGGTGAACTTACGATTACCCACTTTGTGTGATTTGAGTTGATGGTATTGCAGTGGTGGCCTTAGGATGAATCGCAACCAGTAATCATGATTAATTCACCACTTTTACCTTGAGCCCTTGACTTTTTTTTCCTCCATTTATGCTCTATGGGTCAGTCATGTTTCTCCATTTGTATGTATGTGTGTAAATTAATTTTGTTGGTTCAATTTACTCCAAAGGATAATTTGATTTCCTGCTCAGTCTTTCGTCAATAGAATCTAGGTTTTACAATTTGGCTTTCCGCATCTATCACTTTTTCTGATCATCAAACACTTCTTTTTTTGTTAATATATTTCTTCTAAGGTTAAAAGTCTTAATTCATTCAGGGCGCTTGATTTCATACGTGTGTGTTAATGACAGTTTTACCAAAATACTTTAAAAGCACTAATCTAAGAATTATGCGCGTGTGTTAAAATGATCTAAGAATTATGCGTGTGTTAAAAGTCTTGGATTTCCTTCCTGTAAGCACTAACCTAAGAATTACGTGTGTGTTAATGACAGTTTTACCAAAATACTTATGCATCCATACAACACATTCCATCCTCGCCACAATTATTCCTTGCCGTAGGAATGGAACCTTGACCTTTCTATATAGCGGAGGCGAGCTGGTGACACACTACTCACTACAAGGGAATACATCTCAATATCGAACTGCACTCATATATCTCCCGGTCTTCCCCATCAAGTTAATCACTAGACTAGACTTTTGTGTTGAAGGAAGTTTGCAACTACAAGTCTAACGTATGTAAACTTTGTATAAACTTATCTGTAATCGGATCGCCGCAACGCGCGGGGTCCTATTTCTAGTTTCATTTAAATTTGTCGCGGCATGCGTTGACACTAGTTCATAATTAGCCAAAACAAACAAGTCTGAACAAACTTACACAATCCCAAGTAAACTAGTTTTATACCCGTCCGGTGGACCCGTATTTAACTTAGTAATGTCATTATTTTCCAATGGTATATCGTTCATAAAAATCCTTAAGATAACAAAAATCTGTTATTTTTCCACAAGGAATCACCGCTTTTTGACGTTTTATTGTCCCCATAATCTTTGCTATATTTTTCCACAAAAAACTATTTTTTAAGATTAAAGTACAATAAGACAACCACAGAAAAAAAATTAAATATCAACTGTTAAACAACGTAAATACTTGTGTAAAATGAAAATAGTTACCACGATCAAGGATACATGATATACATACATATATTTAGGCTTACATTTGTTAAACCCCAAACGAATTAAAAAAATATGGTCACAAAACCAATGAATGTCATATTTTTATATTTAATATAAAGAAAGAAAACAGTATAAAATTATAAATAGATTTAGATATAGGTAAAAGTAAAGAGATAAAATCACCATTTATATTAAAGTTAAAAAAAAAACCATAAAAATACTCAAATAATAAAAGTTCTCAAATAAAACATTTATATGAAATAATTCTAAGGGTAGGGTTATAGTAGGCAGGAGGCTTGTATAAATGGACGAGTGGCTGCAGGTTTGTATTTCCATTTTGTTATTTTTTTAAATTAAGGATTTAAATTCCTTTTGGCACGTGTTTTCTTCAAAAGATAAGACGGAAGAGGGTATTTTTAATTAATTTTTTTAGATTATTTTATAAATTATAACGA
>WOUH02061990.1:0-10587 GCA_009936405.2 Stevia rebaudiana
GGGTGGGTGGGGTGGGTTTAGGTTTTTACGGTGGGATGGGGGCTTAAGTTTTTTGGGGCGGGAAATGGTTCGACAAGACGGTTCCAACGCCGCTGGAATGAGCTAAATCGAGATCCATTTGATACTCTTGTTACCCTTTCTTAGAATAATAATCATTCTTAGCATAACCTCACCGTGTTGTACGAAACCAAAATATTTTTTTCCTTTTGATGCGAATGATGATGATAAGGAATTTTATTATATAAGCAATGGTGAACCAAATGCATTCATTAAACCTATTATTATTATATTTTAAAACTTTGCTGAAATTTTGAGGTACTTTTGGATTATCTTTTTAAAACAAAATCATGTAGTATTTTCTAATTTTTTTTAGGTGATGTTGTATTTTATTAGAAGTTTAGGTTTAACTAGTCAATCTATTTAAACCGCTCGATAGATAGTATCTGGTATAACCAGTTGAATCATTTCTGAACCCAATCCGATACGATTTCAAAATTGGTTTTAAAGCATTTGATATTAGAGTTTAATTTATTAAAAATGAGGATATTCTATATATTTATATTTATTATAATGTAAGAAAAGCAATATTTTATGCAAGAAACAATATTTCTAATTTATTTTTTGTACAGGAAAACATAAAGTTAAAATAAACAAACGAGTGGAAAGCTCGAAGAATACATGCATGTAGCAAAAAAATTTATTTCTAATCGTATAAAAAAGAAAGAAATACACTAAAAACATTATTTTTCACTAAAACAATAAGAATAAATATAGGTCATTCGTTTCTTAAAAGTATAAATGAAAATGTTTTTTCTGTTGAATTTTTAACTTTCCTGTATTTTCTCTAAACATTCTTAAGTAGTTCATACAACATTATTATTCTATTAAATTGTATCAAATAATCAATTGTTTTTTTTCATTTTTAATTTAAGTAGCCTAGTGTTATACATTATTAGAATTAAATAACTTTTGTACGCTGATTTATTATACAATATTTTGTTTAATGTATTTTTATTTATTATATTTTTGTAGCACATTTTGTCATATATCTTTAATACAAAAGTTATTATTTTTTTTATAATGGATTTTTTTGAACGGGATTTTTTATACTAGATTTTGTGTACTATATTTTCTTGTATTGGATATTTTTTATAATGTATTTTTTTGGTACCGTATCTTTTATACCAATGATGTCTGTCTCTGTTTTTCTTATCATGACACATATCAAAGTGTCATTAATTTCTATTATTTTTAATCAAAATCTTATTCCTATTTAACTCTTTCTTCCTATAAAATATAGTCAATAATCAACAAGTTGCAATTAAATTAATTAAGTAGAAAACGCCATCTTAGGTAATCTATTACTTGAGTATGACCTAGGTTAGACATTAATCTAAAATAAAATAAAACAAACTGATCCATGATTTAAGCATAAAGAAATTATAAATAAATGAAGTAGACAAGGTGACCTAAGGTCTACACAAGTGCCATAAACTAGATGGGTAATGATTCTTTATGGGTAAGATCGAACTGAGAATCAATCTTTACACTTCTTGACGTTGAATTAAAGTATTTGGGCATTATACATTAAAGGTACTTCATACCTAAGTAGATTCTTTGTGAGACACATGCTTCCAAAATCTGTTTGATTCTTTAATCAAATTCTTAGAAAACTAGGCCAAGACATCATGCAAGAACGTGCATGTGTGTCGAACTCAGAAGAATTTCATATACTAAGTACCCAGAAAGAATAATATAATTAGATATTTAGATGTGCATTATTGGCTTATTGCATAGGTTTACTAATATTCTAACCATGCTTTGTATTAATGGTTTATGTGGCGGTCTTTGTACGTGTTGGAACTCATTTGACTATTATGAATTATATACGGTTTATAAATAAATGAAAAAGATCGTTAATTTTAATTATCTTTTAAAACAACATGATTAATATTTTCGTTTTCTATTTAACATTGAACCAATTTAATCACCAATTCAAATAATAATCAGTTAACTAATCAATAAATAAACAAAATTGTAAAGCTAAAAACATTAGAACAAAATACATTAAAAAAGTTCTTTACTTCTTAAGAATCGTTGAATTGTCCAATAGTAGCAGTAGGCTACACGAGTGGGCGAGTGCACCACACCACAACTAAATTAAGTTCTACACCAGTAAGCAAATCAGTGAAGTCACCACTACCTACCACAACACCAGTAACCAAATCACCAATGCAAAAGTCTCATACGAATGAAAGGAAAGTTTCGAGATTTCAAGTAAAATATAACAATAACAATCATAATAACTATAAAGACTGGATTTTTTTAATAAATAATTGTTTATCAGATTAGTGAAGTAGCAATTTATAAGATGAACAAATCCACGAACCGATGAAAAGAGAACCGTAACGTTACGGTAGCCCTTGGATTTTTCCAATCAGTCACCAGTTCAAATTATTAATGTTATTAATGTTTTGATCAGATCACTATTATAGGTTTTAGATTTTTTTTCCTTTTTCAAATTAAAACATTTAAATGAATATTTATTTTGCTTTGTAATACTCCGTCCGGTAAGTATTGCTGCTTTTTCATCCTCTTCAACCTCCTTCTCCGGTCACCGGTGACACACGTTGCCGTTTTCGAACCCCATCTATTGCTGTTGATAGCAGTTATAGCTGAGTGGAGACCACACTCAACGGCCGCTTCTTTGCATGAATCAAAATCGGTGGTTATGGTGCTTGCGCTGACTGTCATTGATGGCGATCGGCGGTAGTGGAGCATAAAGAAGGAACAGAGATGATGGATGAATGTAACATTAGGCAGAAACGGAAACGCCCAAAGGAGAAAGCAAGCATTGAGGCATATAAGCAAATTTACTAATAATATCCATGTCACTTTAGCTAAAACTTTATCTTTAATCTATAGTATACTTTTTCTAGGTGTATGATGCAAATATTTGTCACAAGTTGATCATCTTAATTTGGAAAACAAATAAACAAAAACATCTAATAAAAGCTCGAATATAGCAAAAACTATTAATAGGTTACGGGGAGTCGGGGACAGTAGGACTTCATCAAATCTTTCATCTCTCCCGATAGATGGAGAGACTGCTCTCGCCGAAACTCCCGACTCCATCTTAATCTATTAAAAAAATGTTTTAATTATCATGTTTAGCTAATTTTATTAGCTATTATGAAAGTATTTCAACCTTTTATATACGAAGCTTAATTATATGTGTTTGATATTAATTATATGTGTTTGATATTAAGCAGGCTTGAAAGGGCCTAAAACGTCTCACATGGGAGAATAGCCACAATAATCGGCATTTGTATTAGAATGTACTCAACTATAGACTGAGTGGACTGAATCATACAAGAATATTAAATCAAAGAGCATTAACTCTAAAGAACAAAGCTTTAACTCTCAAGAGTATTGACTCTCTATGATTTCTGAATTATGTGAGTGTTGTGAGTAAATGTTCGAGCAGATAACTTGAATTCAGTGTGGAGTGAGCAAGGCTTTATAGATTTAATCATCCAAATTGCATTATTATACAATACGGAAATACATTTGAAATACTAACATGGTTCACTAAAACATAACCAAATTGAATATGTAATCTATCTTCATGCATCCTAAATCAAATCCAAATAATACAATCATCAAGCTTCAGAGTAATTTGTACCTGAAACATTCATGAAAATCAAGTGTCAACTACAAATGGTAGTTGGCGAGTAACAATGGTTTATAAAACGGTTGTATTGTAGTTTGAAAGATTTGCATTGTGTCATGAGTCATGTAATACAAGACTAGTTGTTGTACCTAAACATTCGCTACTATTGATCAACCCTTTTAAACCCGAATATGCGTAGATCACACTACATTTTGTAAAATGAATTTTAACTACATAGTCGCAACTATGCAAAATGTATATACACATCAGTGTGGTCACCCAATGGTATAAGGTGGCTTGGTAAGGTCAATAGATCTATCACCACACTTCATGGCTTGTAACAGTTATTGATCAATACTCTCATAGTTTATGTATAAGTTTGGACAATTCTTAATAAACACGTATGCATAAGTATAATGTAAATGGAATGCTTTAGCCCCGAGTTTGCAAACAATGAATAAATAAAGGGGAAGTTGTAAACTCACATTGAAAGCATGTAATGTGTAAGTAAGCAAGTGATATAATCCAACTCGTAGGGAAGGCCGATGGCACAGCATTACCCTAAAATCGGAATATGTGTGTAAATACGTATTCGTATGATGTAAATAATTATTTAATATGGTTTAGTTATTAAATAATTATTAAATACTTTATGGAACATTATTTATTAATTAAATAATATTTTTATGGTATTAATATGTATTTTGCTTGTTTAATAAGTATAAGTTTTAATTAACTTATTAAATTACAACAAATGAGTTTTTAAATGTGAAATATTTGTTAAAGTGAAACAATGAATATTATGAAATATTTCAGTGTGTGGCCCAGCCATAAAGGCCATGCAGACTTGACGTCATCCCCACCTTCCTCCAGTATATCAGTATATCACTGACAGTCCTTCGTGAGTGTGGCACACACCTTTTTGTTTGTTTCAGAGCCATTTTGGCGGGGTGTACTAAACCCACTACATACCACACCACCGGGCGGCTCGCCTGAATGCCTAGTCTTTCTCTGCCGTCAACTCGACGTCGTCGTCACCTGCAAGATAAGGCAAAAACTTGACTTTACTAACCAAGCGAGAAAAGCCCTTTCTATCTTCTTAGTCAAGCGCGCTAGCTGCAATCAAACTCCAGTGCATACTAGAAAAGAAAGGGCAAGTCTTATTTCTTCGAAATTTTATAAACTCATTTTGTTTATTTATTTAACTATTTATTTGCTGTTTTATAAGTTTTAAATAATTACATAATTGAATAGTTATGTTTTTTAATTGCAATATTCCTAAAACAGAAAGTTGTGTTTTATATAAATTCAATAAATGAATATTAGTTCTTTTGAAATTTATATAATTTTCTGAAATTTAATTTAAATGGCCTCATATTATAAAATAATAAAAAATAAATGGTTTTTGTAACTAAAATTCAGATTATCAATTTTAGAACTAAAACTAATGGCTCTGGAATTTTTGTAGAATTTATTTTATGGAATAGGTATTTATTTTTATAAAAAAGAAGTTATTTAATAAAACATCACTATGTATGATTACGAAATAATTCCAGGTTGTATTTTTATTAGATAGAGAATTAAATTTTGAAAATTTTGATATAAAATGAGTAATCTTCGGATGAAAAATGAATTAGTTATGAATTAAATAAGTATATGTTTTATAAAACCGAAACTGTTTTAAAAAGTATCATTCTCTAAAGTTGTAAATTTTTTCCAGATTATATTTTTATATGATAGAGAATTTAATTACGAGAATTTTAATATAAAATGAGTTAAAATGGATAAGAAATGAATAAGTTATGAATTAATAAATATTATTATATTTGTTTATAATCATTTAAATTTGGAAAACAAAAATTAAAAAGAAACCTGCCAAAATAAGGGGTAACCAGGCTCGAACCCACGTCCCAGAAAGAATTCAGTTTTTGTGGCGTGTGTGAGCTCTAACCACTGTGCCAGAGGTTGTGCCTTCGAAAGAATTCAGTTTTTGAATCTATTTAAAAGCTATTGCGTTTGAATCTGGTTTCACACGAAGAACAACCCATCAAATCATACAATCTTTATTACAAACCCCTGATATGTTGTAAAACACATAGTATTCTATAGTGTAAATAGAGTCTTTAAGCTGCTTATTTGTATAGTTTGTATAGGTTTTAATGCGATATGTGCTTGTACTTAATCTTTTCATATTTTACAGACGTTCGTAATGAAAACAATGATTTTGAAGCCAAATTTGTAAGGAACAAGCATTCAAGAAAAACGAGACAATCGTGTTAAAAATAAAGAAGAATTCTGAAAAAAGTAAGAGCTACGCGGTATGCGCGAGGCAAGGATAGAAGATGTACTATGCGCGCGAGTCCGGAAAAAGCAAAAATCGATCCCTGACTATTATTTTCTAATCGCTACGCACGGGATTGCCCTTCATAGCTGCATGGTACGTGCAGGCTCCTAATCGACCAAAAACCCTAATATATAATTATAAACAGTTTGATCATCTGCGGGTTTTGGAGTTCGATTCCTTCTGTCATTTTGAATGATTTAGACAAGGAAGCTGCTCGTAGAAGAAAGTTTGGAGCTTTGTGAAGGAATTACGAGTTTGGTTGGTATTTTTTAGATTGTCAATAACATTGTTTTCTGTTTTTACATTTTTTCTTCTTAATTTTCTGATTGATAATGAATTGTACTGATTATGAATGTTTTGAATAGTAAAAGTATGATGCTTGGCTAATTTCATTAGTAACTGCATAGGAGATGATGATTGTATGATTTTGTGTTTGATTTTGGTGTTTGGACAATGATATAGTACGACTGGTAGTGTTTTTAGTTAAAATCAAGATTATATCTAACTATATTGCATAATAATGAGCTGTAATTGGTAATAAAATATGTCAGGTTATTTGTCTATGAATAGCATTGATGAGATGTTTAATTTTTTAGTTTAGGTTGTGTTCTGCACCTTTGAGACCGAGAGGGTAAAAAGGTAATTTGTCTATTGCGGAATTAACTAGTTTGGGTTGACCGGAAGGAGTCCTAGATTGGCCTAGGCGACTGCATATTTTCTCACCTGATTGTTACTTGCTTGATTGCCTGCGTTTGTTACTTGTTTTGATAATTTTAGTGAATTACTAAAACAAGACCAAAATACCTCCCCCATAGATAATTAGGTAGTATGACAATTTCTAAACCGAGTGTGCTATTGGGTCTTTTCTAGAGTCCTTGGACGATACACGATCTTGTTTGCTTTGCTACTTGTGACCAATACACTTGCTGATTGTGTATTGTACACCTTAGGCCGTTTTTTATAAATTTATTACTTGACACGTTTCACATGCAGGATTGTAAACACTAAGTTTTTGGCGCCGTTGCTGGGGACTCATAGGCACTTAGGATCTTAATTGGTCAATTTGCTTTGTTTTAGGTTTTTAATTTTTTTTTAAGTTTTCTAGTGCATGTCCTATAGTCGTTCTTCTAATTCCCCCCCACCCACCCACCCGCCCTCCCCTCCTAATTTTAAGTTTTTGAAGACCCAGAGCGATCCTTTCACTCGCGCCTAAGAGACTAGCTCTCGAGAGTGTGCAATTCTGTGCCCGTTTCTTTTTCCCCTTATTCTTCTAATTATGAATCTATACAGCACACACCTTCTTCACCCCTTTCACCTAAATCTTCATCTTCTTCTGTGACTACCACCATGGGAGATCTTCTCGATCGATGTACCATCCACCAGATTTCCACTCAAGATTTACAAGGTGTTTGCAATCCGTTCACCGCCGCTGCTACTATCAAAAACCTCAATACCTAGAAGTATCCTTCATATGTCATGAACACAATCTCGAATGCTACTCGGTTTCATGGTCTTGACGTTGAGGATGCCTCGGGTCACATGTCTATATTCGTGCGTATCTCGTACTTTCAACCTCCAAGGTCGAGACTTGGATTCTGTTCTTCTTTAACTCATCCCTTTTTCTCTTTCCGCTCACGCCTCCATCTAGTTTGACAACAAACCTATATTAATATATTTGCCTTAGTTCCTTATATTAATATATTAGCCGATCGTTTAAGCGTATTTGCTAGGTACCCAATTGATCACCTCACCATCGGACCAGCCACAGCTCCGTTCAGTGGTTTTGAACATAGACATACTGTAATCTTGGAGTGGACCTATCCCCTACAGTTCACTCCTACTCGTTTAGGTCCACAGGTCCTACCACCTATTGGTACTGATGCCGCTATATCTATCTAGGCAGGGGTACCACCTCATCATTCTTGTGTTATTTTTTCGAGACACGAGCGCCCTCGGCCATAGTTTCCACCGCGTGTTGCCTTGACACCTCACCGTACAGTATGGAGGAGGCTCGTTTGGAGTTTTTACTTTCTTTTTCCCGTATGCAGCACACGGCGGTACGCCATATTATGACAAGCCCCAAGATTTTCCTCCTGGCTCTTTTTCTACTACTGGTATTGAAGAGCAGATGATTCAAAAGATGATGCTGCGGGTGCGAGTTAATATCGAGTTAGAGATTTAGCAGCAAGCCGGGCATAGAGCTTCAATTTTATTTTCCTTTTATCATGTTTTTATTATCATCATTTGTTTGTATATAGATATAGTGATGATGTGATATTTGGGATTATATTGTTCGGTTTGGGATTTATGTGATTATGATTATATATATGTATATATATTCATTGCTACTAATGGAGTTTGTTTAGTTCTTGCATGTGGTTAGTTTTATTTTAGAAATTGCAAGGAACTAGTTATTGGAATGAGGTTTTGTGGAACGTATCATTTTTGGACTTAAAGACTTGGGAGGATGTTTGCATACAATATTACCAGGGGAGTCTGTTCCATTTATTAATTTTCTTTTTCTTTTCTTTATTTTATTTCTGCTTTATTTTTGTATTTTTCATCTCTACATTGGGGACAATATAGATCTTAAGTGTGGGGATGGAAAACTACGCTTATTTTTCATTTTTGAGTCAGATTTTGTAAATAATTAGTCTTTTTATTAAAAATACAAAAAATTTAAAAATAAGAAAATGTCAATGTTTAAGTCTTGTGCAATTTAATGGGAAATGATAGGTAAAGTTAGGTTTTTGATTTTAGTTTTTGAAGAAATGTTATTAATTATGTATCTAGTTTGTGATATGTGAATAGATTCAACCGACAGTTAGGATTCCATAGGATTAAATAAATGAACTTAAATGTTATATATTTAGAGTTGGGAAAACGACTGCAAACTTAAAATATTTATTATTTTTAATTTGGCACATATGTAAGGATGACGTCCGCTTAAAAATCACGAGTCCACTGTTTGAGCTGAGCATAACTAAAAAATATGAATAAAATGAGTTGCAACTTATGTGTCACATGCTGAGTAACAGCTTGGTTGAAACACCACTAAGTTAGGTGTAAAATGAGAAAAATATGCTTGAAATGAAATGAAACAATATAAATGAGAAATGCTCATACTTTCATCCATTCCATCTAAAAATTAGAATTAATTTTAAATAATTTTGATTTTCTGCATGCGGTGGTATTTCTTGAAATTTTGAGTAGGATTATATGATTTGACTTGATTGTGTGATGTTCCATATCTTGATTGACCACTTAGAATTAAATTGACATGATTTTGATTTTTGATTGTCGATGTTTGGATTTAAGAGGATAAATATATTTGCAATCACGATTAATGCATAACTAAGTTTTGAAATGATAAATCTGTTTTAAGAAATCAATTTCTTAGTTACGATTCCATTGCATATGGCTTTTTTTCGGGACGAAAAAGAGTTAAGTGTGGGGATTTTTGATGTGTTGTAAAACACATAGCATTCTATAATGTAAATAGAGTCTTTTAGTACCTTATTTGTATAGTTTGTATAGGTTATAATGCGATTCGTGCTTGTACTCAATCTTTACATATTTTACAGATGTTTGTAATGAAAACATTGAATTTGAAGCCAAGTTTATATGGAACGAGCATTCAAGTGAAACGAGACGATCGTGTTAAAAATAAAGAAGAATTATGGATAAGAACTACACGATGCGCGCGAGACAAGGATAAAAAATGCGCGATGCGCGAGTTTGGAAAAAGCATAAATCGATCCCGGACTATTTTGTCCTAATTTCTACGCGCGGGGTTGCCCTTTGCAGCTACGTGGTACGCATAGGCTCCTAATTGACCAAAAACCCTATTCTTTAATTATAAATAGTTTGATCATCTAAGGGTTTTAGAGTTCGATTCCTTCTGCCTTTTTGGATAATTTTGTATGAGAAAGCTACTGGTAAAAGAAAGTTTGGAGCTTGGTGAAGGAATTCCTAGCTTGGTTGGTGTTTTCTTAGATTGTCAACAACATTGTTTTCTTTGTTTTGATTGTTTCTTCTTAATTCTCTTATTGATAATGAATTGCTTACTGATTATGAATGTTTTGAATGATAAAAGTATGATGCTTGGCTAATTTCAGTAGTATGATGCTTGACTAATTTCATTAGTATTTTCCTAAGAGATGATGATTCTATGATTCTGTGTTTTATTTTGGTGTTTGGACAATGATATAATACGAATGGTAGTGTTCTAAGTTTAAATCCAGATTATATTTAACTATATTGCATAATAATGTGGCTGTAATTGGTAATAAAATACGTCTAGAGGTTATTTATCTATGAATAGTTTTGATAAGATATTTGATTTGCTAGTTTAGGTTTGTCAGGATCGGATCAGATCTGGATCTGAGATCTGATGATAACAATAAGCTATGATTTCAATTGATTACGAGGCGGAAACAGGTAATCAATTCAAGTTTAGCAAAAGATCTAAATATAACAAACACCCACAGTAATTAATATTCAAGACATAATTAATAAGAACAGTTAAAGAACAGTTGATGATGAATATTAAAGGCAGTTATATTGATTG
>WOUH02062011.1:0-10585 GCA_009936405.2 Stevia rebaudiana
TGGGAGGGGTGATGATGTGGCAGCAAATTTGGGAGGGGAAGGATTTCGGAGGGGTGACCGCTACGGATAGTCTAAGAAGGAGTTTGGATATGTTGGTTTAGGCACACTCAACACACAGTTAAAGCTTATGATTTGCAAGAAAAAATAATAGATTAAATTACAAATTTCAACTTTTATGTTTATTAATAATCATAAATTTCAACATTTAACTTCATTAAGTAAACTAGACAACCTTTAATTAAATTAATTGATTCAAATCTCAACCTTTAAACTAACTTCAGTTAGTTTTTTCCTGTTAATCATTACTAGAGGGTTTCTTTTGTCAAAAGTTAAACTTAGAGGGGTTTTTCGTGTTCAGTGCGACTGTTAAAACTTCTTTTCGCGTTTCCCGCTTCGTTCGGGCTCCGTTTCGCGTACGGTTTTTGCATACGTTCATGATTTTGCATTTCCTATCTGACCACATTGGTTACACATCCTGGAGAGGTGTTGTGATATTGGATCTATGACACGTTTGATTGTTTTAAGTGCATATTTCGTATAGTCGCTTGTATCAAAATTTCGTATACACTCAAAAGATCCGAAATATGTATTAGAATATGATAAAATTATTTATATCATATAAATATCGAATTACATTAGCGTACCATTGAAATTACTAATGTTATAACGCTCTAGGTATCATAAGTTCAAATTCTAAAGAAATATAAAGGCGCACCGTTATAAATCTATCACTAAAATCTCGGTGGGGGTTGCACGGTTCTATATTTTTAGACTTATTGTATTCGTTATGTTTTATAGGTGAAAATCATTTTTTAACTGAAAGAATACTACACACATAAATATATGTATATATGTCACTAGGGACACAGGATTATGTACAAAAAACTGTATTACTTTAATACATTATATTTAAAAAATCATCTTGTAATTTTGTTTATATATATGACTCATATACAAGTTGAGTATGCAATCCGTAAAACATAATACAACTCTGCTACATTTTTCATCGGATACAAATTGATCAATTACTAGAACATACACATGAAGTTGTATCAGGAGATGTAAAACTTTTATGTTTACTTGTATTTTCTTTGACCTTTGAAGCACATGTCAACATATTTGATGAGTTTAACATCTCATTATCCGACACCATACCTAAAATAAAATGTTGACAATGAGGATAACATATTACTTTATAAGATAGATTGTAAAAATTGTAAAATAAAAAACTCACTATTGGAGTTTTCATCCCTTAATTTATATGTGGAGGTGAATGATCCGTGACTTGCTTCTCCATTATACTTGTTATTTGAGATTTTGCTATCCATGACAAGTTTTCTTAACTTTCTCTATTATATACAATTGATATTAAACATGTCCATGGTTAAAACTGAAAAAACATAACAAATATTAGAATATATAAGATTAAGAACAACACAAATATAGTTATGCCACAAGCTTTACATACTCTAATAGGTCATATATGTACTATGTATAGATAATTAGATGCACACTCATACACATAGATATTAATTGACATATACATAATACTATATCATTTTAACACGATTATATAATTTTCAACATAATTATCTAAATCAATAAAAAAAAATTCCTATGGTACAACTGGCAGTTTAGTCAAACTATGTTTCAATCTGAACGTTAGATTTGGTAGCAGAATTGTGTATTATTCAAACATTACAGGTGTTCTCATTAATGAGTATGTTTAAATTAAGCTGGTACTATATAATAAAACAAAACAAAATATATGAGTTGTCAATCAAACCTTAATTTTCTCAAATATTGACACATATCATTTTTTTGTTTATAGGATTGGTATGTGTGAAGAGAGAGAAAATTAATTTATTTTTTGTTTATAAATTTTTAAAATTCAAACATGGTATTGCTCCTATAAAGTAGGATCGTTTCAAGATTGATTATATAATTAGTTTATATTTTGAGACTCATGTATGTTTTAATTGACCGGTTGTTTATATATTTTGAGACTCGCTATGCAATTCCATTAATAAGTAGTATATAATGTTTCTCTATTTTGTATTTAATTTATTTATGTGATTTTTTTTATGATACTTTTATCGAAAGGATGAGTTGAACTTGGAGTGTTATATAGAATTCTATTTTCTTGGTTAGTCGACAACTCTTTCATCATATATATTTTTTATAACCATTACCGTGTATCACACGGGTTTTAAACCTAGTATCATAATAAAGAAGGTTTTGTGATTACACGTGTCATGAGTTTATAACTATTCAATTATATTTTCCTGCTTAAACCATTGTAGCATGTTATTTTAGGTAATTAAATAATTTCTTATAATTCATTATCATAACAATTTCTTGGTTTAGAACTTTTTAAGAATATAATTTATATTAACATTTTCCTTCAGAAACTATAACAAAACTAAGTCATATGCTAATCAAATACTAATCTGAATATATAAGATATTTTTTTTGTATCGTTTTCAGGATACAACCCGTGAAATACACGAGAATATATCCTAGTATGAATATATGATTAAGTCGATGGCAATTTTGTTATTTACTGGCTTTTTTAAAACATATAAACATTAGCCAGAAAGTCCATGACACTTACGGCGTTAATATCGATGCTACAAAAGAATACGATGCAGCAAATTGGAGTGAATTTTTATTTATTTTTTACTGAAAACTCGAAACCCTATCATTGTAACGAAAATTTTTCAAGAAAAGCAATTGAATATTCTCCGAAGATTAAGAAGCAGCATGAGATAGTGCATTTGAGTTGATTAATCAAAGTAAACCACGCAATTTTATTTTTTAATGTAAATCGAATGTTATAAATCATCAGGTTCCAAAAGAAATGTGACTAAATTAGCTAGGGAAGCTATCAAAAAACATCAGGTTTGCCGTTATATTTCTTTTAACCTCAGTTTGCAATTTACAACCGTTGCTTTGTTTTTGTATTAGTTGGAATATTTAGCTGGAAAGGCAGCATCATTCACAAATCCATTGTTGTCCAGCGGTTAGGATATCTGGCTTTCACCCAGGAGACCCGGGTTCGATTCCCGGCATTTGAACTTTTTTGTTAATGCTATAACCCTAGCTCCGAAAGTTTTGTTAAGGAATTTTTTTAAACAAGGAACGAAATTGCACAGAAAATTTTTTAATACATGAATAAGTGTGTTTCATGCTGCTGTTAACTACATCAAGTTTCCATGAATGTGATACTTATTGTTTTAATGAGCAACGACACCGATACCAAAAAGGGAAATAACTCACTCGAATGTATATTGTTGGATCAAAATGTATTATATTTGTAAACAAAGTTTATGTCCAAAGATACAATAATTGAAAACGTACGTAAAATAGACACAAAAAAGTATTAAATTTGACCAGACTCGTTTTGAGAAAAAATTTCGTCGAAGTGTAGATAAAGCGGAAGTTATATAGGCACATACAAAATAAAAAAGCACGTAAAAATATATTTTTATAAACTAACGAACGAGATGGGTAAATTCAAAACTAATTTACAAACTCGAAATGGAAATCGATTAAAAACATCATAAAATAAAAACGAAAATGTATTATATTTGACTCAAGCCGCTTTCGGAGAAAGAAAAGTAGATAATTCGAATTTATGTCGATACGTACATAAATAACTACGCAATAAATAACTTATTTAAGTTAGGACACGAAAGGGGCGAGATTGAAACTTAGTTACTCGAATGGGTAAAATTATACTTTACAAACTTTTTGAGAACTTGAGGAGTCGAGGAGATTATAGCATCAACCTAGAAACTGAGGATCGATTTTGTTCAAGTTAAAGAATACTGAAAGGGGTGAGTTCGAAACTTTAAAAGCTCAAATAGTCAAAATGGTATTTTACAAAGCTTTTAGCAACCTCATGGGGTGAAATTGTCTAGCCAGAAAGTGAAAGTGGTGAAAACGGTATTTTACGAAGTTTCTAAAAATTTAGAGGTTAAAGTGTATAAGATAGAAAACTGATAGGGTATAATTCAAAATTCTGTGACACTGTAGCCACTGATATTGCATAATAAGGTATATATAATGCATTCTAAACCGTTGAAAGTTATTATTGTCTATAGCCATGGGTTATTTGTAGACAACACACTTTGGGTGCCTAGTATTTTTTCTTGATGATATGTGGAAACCAAACTTTCTCCAAGAATCAAGGTTTGTTTTTCTTTTACTCTTTATTCTTCATTTCTAAAGCTACCATTAATTTGGTAAATAATTGTTAGAAGCTATTCATGAGAATATGAGATGTTTAGAAGTCAGAAGTTCAAGGTTTGAGTTTGTGTTATAGTTTACATTTGAGTCCAATCTGTCCCGCTTCATAAAATCGAAAAATCAACTTTATAGTCATCCTAAGTCCACAACCAAAGTTTGATGACCCTTATGAAAAAAATATAAAAAAGGAAATTCTGTAATAATGAAATTGCAACTTTTTTAGAACTCACATATAATCCAAAACTTGGGTTATTCTTTTTATACAAATACATTACTCATTAATTCAAAATTATATGATATTATGATATAAAAAATGCTCATACTATGATTGAAATTTCTAATACCACAGTAACTAATATATAAATGGTTACGATCAGGCTAGAGGCTTGTGCTTCCTAAATTATGTGTAAAGGACAAGTGATGGTAATGAGTTGCATTGTAGCCGTCACAAGCAAGTGATCGTGAAGGAAAGAGATGGGTAATGCTGATAAGTACAAAGTGAGTAAGATAATATATTTTAATTGGTTAAAAAAGATTTAAATCATGCAGTGACCCCTTTCACACACTCCATCACTTGGAAGGGGTGATGCTTGGCAACTGCGGCACACTCATAGGGTATTACACCAAGTCTTAAAGATTTTAAATATTTAATCATTGACAATTGTATATTTGGTGTAGATTAAGAGTTAATTACTGAATGTATACATTTGCCTGTAAAAATTGAATTTTTTCAATCTCTGACCAATAAACCCATCAAAATCTGAGCTCATCAACCCTTAATTAGATGTAACTTACTAATTTTCTTACTTACTAAAAATATACTATTATCAAATATTTACCAAATCTGAGCAAGATTTTATAACCTCATTTAAAGCATTCACATTAGAATCTCTATATTTTTTTATATAATTTACTAAAAATCACTACCTTTTCTCTCTCCTATTCAATTAAATAATAATTTTTTGTACATTTATCACTACTTTTTCTTTCTCCTATTCAATTAAATAATCGGTTTTATACCTTTATCATTACTTTTTTCTCTCTCCAATTTACTTTAATGAACAATGTTTCTTTATATTTACTGGTTTCATCAGTTTCTCTATATCTTTCTACTCACAACCACTTTCAACCAATCTTTATAATATAAAGAACTCAGAGCATTCACATTAGCATCTCCATATTTTTTTTTTATAATTCATCAAAAATCACCACATTTTCTCTCTCCTATTCAATTAAATAATAATACTTTTTACCTTTTCACTACTTTTTCTCTCTCATATTCAATTAAATAATAATAACTTTTACATTTTTCACTAATTTTTCTCTCTCCAATTTACTTTAATGAACAATGTTTCTCTATATTTACTAGTTTCATCAGTTTCCTTATATCTCTTTACTCACAACCACTTTTAACTAATCTTTATAATATAAAGAACTCACTCACATAATTTTTGGAGACTCTAATATGAATGCTCTCACTCACGTAATTTTTAAAGACTCTAACGTGAATGCAAGATTAAAATTCGAATTATCTAAATCAAAATGATTATCACAATCTCATATTATCCAAAAAAGCAGTGTTTTGACGGCCGGACCGGTCCAACCGGAATTTGAAGAGTTGAACGGTCCCGCTATACTATATTAAACCGTTTTTCATGTAGCCGGCCGGTTGAATCGGCAGCCGCGGTCAAACCAGGTAAAGATTTACCGGTGTAAAATCCGGTTGGACCAGCAATTTAAGTAAGCCCATTTTTGCAACTCTTTGGGCCAGTAACTCAAAAGCTAGCCCAATCCATGTTTTTTTTTATGTAAGAATTGATACTATTGATGCCCAGAAAGGATTTATTAGTTGGTCGATGTGGGACATCAATATTTTGCAGAAAATTAAGGAGTTTAAGAACTAACAAATTAGTTGTGAATATAGATCTTTTAAAAACCAATAACAAGATTCGAACCTGGCATCTTGTGTTTAAAAATGATCTATCTTACCACTAAGGGTAAGGGGAGTGGTACCCGATTAGGGTAAACTACCCTCCCAAATTACCCAATCAAACAATGCCACATCAAATGCTCAAACTACCCTCCCAAGTACCTTAAAGTAGTAGCAATGGTACCCTCCCACTTTTTATTCACAAGTACCTCTCTTGAAGCACAAGGTACCACTTATGAAACACCCTGTTGGTTTGCCGATTCGGCAAAAGTTTGCCGCTGGAGGTAGTGGAGTACCCGCTGGGTGGTAGCCGAAGGGGGGTGGCAATGGTTGCCGAAGACTTTGCCGCCGGCTTGGAGGTTGCCGAAGAGTTTGCCGAGTCCACTCCCCTTACCCTAAGGATTGATAACAATTACGAACCTTATTTTTGGAAAAACCGTGAGAAGTAAGTGACCAAATGAAATCCTACTACACAAAATATTCAGATTTTAATCTACGAAGTTACAAATCAGTTTGAAAGCAGCTTTTGAGGCAAGAGGAGTAAGTATCCTATAAATTAGTCGTAACATTATTGGGTTCATAATACAACAAAATGAATTAAAATAGGTCACAGTTGCCAAATGTAATAGAGAACCTATACAACAAATTGCAAAATCAAATTGCAACTGCTCCTTGAGAATATGAAAACGGTCCTGTTTGAATTGCTAAATAAGATGTGAATTCCTATTATGCTACTCCTTGCACTAGCTATCCCATTCCTGACAAGACAAATTATCTAATGTAATTGAACAGTAAAATAAATTTGTAACATTTAAGGAATAACCTATTACACATCACACTCAACATCGAGATATGAATATTATTATCATACATGTTTCAAACTCACAATTTGGCATCCTTCCTATAAAAAGTGAATATAATGGAAGATTATTTTGATGTTCATTTGTTCATTTAAAGATATTCCAACTTTGATGAATATTTTGGCACAAAACTCTGCTATTATGTGTACTTTACTTGCGAAAACAGAAAACAAGTAAACCGTCCAAAATAACTTGTGCAATTAAAAATATCGCATGTAAAAAAAACTTACAAACAACCATATGCACAGAATACCAACATCTCTAGCAGTCTTATTCTGAAATTGTACAACCAACTTTGCACAGCTCGTGACATGTGATTCAGATGCATACCTGGGTTTATTTAAAAAATAAAACTTGCATTAGGTTGACAAATAAATGTTTATCTAAGAAAAAATTTGAAACAAAGGTTGGACACTTTTTTGGATATAAAATTTAAGATTTATTTATCCTAAACACACACAAACCTGATAAAGTTGTTGCCTAAATCAGATGGCACACTCAAAATATAAATTTTAATCAAGAATATTAAGGAATCTCTTCTTCAGCTAATTAAAAACATATTTGAATTCATTATGATTTCTTCAAGATTTTGCTTTTATACCAACAAAAATACAATCAAACAATAAATGTTCACAATATAAGTCCATTAACAAAAAAAAATTTACTTACTGGGAGAGACCATCTTCCAAAATTGATTATTCATCTAGAGTCCATTAAAAAAAATTATTTATCGATTAATCCGAATCTTATTTTCTTGATTCTAAATCATAATAAGTTTTTGCCAAAGTCTAAACTGATTCAGTTTAATGGCACATTCAAACACAACTTACTGAGAGCATTTGCAGAAAACAATATTTGTGGAAGCTTCATTTAGAAGAAAAAAAATTCTTATCTATAATATTAATCAGGTTTTACCAAACAAAAACATGCTAAATAGGAATGATAAAATGGTAAATAGATGACCATATTCTTAAAATAAAATGGTACATCAGGAATGATAAATAAAAAACAAATTACATAAAAAACATATGTAACTTAAAATTTGTTAGTCACACTATGAATATCTAACACAACAAAAAAAAATACCAAAAAGTAAAGACATAATTAAGATGATTAAAGTAAATACACATGAAGATGATAAAAATAAATATTGCAAGGCATCAAAAGAAGTAAAAAAGAGTCAACCTTGCAGTGTTTAAGCCACAACAAACTGTTCTTGCTAAGTAATGATAAATCACTATGAGACAAAAAAAAAAAAAGTCCGTGCTCTTGCTATGCCTGCAAACTGCATTATGCAGTGAAAAGTCACAATCAGACAAAAAGAAAAATCAAAGACTCGAATCAAGGTTCAATATCAGATAACTTTGAAATCTTATTAAAATATAATTTATAAGAAATGTTATCATGTTTGATTTGGTAAAATTATCACTAAACCAGTTAATATACGAAACTCGATCAACTGGTCTCACCAATTAAAGAACTCTACTGTATTCTAATTAAGATCCACTATATTTTTTCAAATGGATAAAACCTTTGAATCAAATAATCAATACATTTATTACTTGCAAACATCAGCTAGTAGTATGAGAACTAAACACAAACGATTATGTAGAATCACCTGATGGCAGTTTGATAGAACTAAGCCCAAACTGGACCAGTGATAAGTAAACGGGTCAGAAATGTTAACTCTATTCATAATAGATTAAAAAAATACATTTTGGATGAAAATAGGATACATGTGAGAACATTCTTCTAATTTCTTTAGCTAAATAGATGCTCACATAATGATATAAGTAGCTTAAGAACATTGCCAACCAAAATCAATCGATTGGAAATAAAAACATGGAAATCAACTGAATAGAAATAAAACCAAAGAAATAAATTAAAACCTGGTATGATTCATAAAAAATAAATCCATGTTCTTCATCTTTGGTGGTAGCAATCCCCACAAACTGTAAAAATCACAATTTGGGGTTAATCGATTTATGTTCTTCATCCATTTTCTACAAACACTTGGGTATTTAAACATCAGAGTTACATTCAGAAATAATATAAAGTGGTATTTTGCAAATGAGATTGAAAGTTAAACATGTGAATTTGTAGAATTCAGAATCGACATAAACAAACGAAAAGAGAAAGAGCCCATCACCGAGAAATCGAAACCCTAAAACCGCCGGTTCCTGCCATTGTCGTCCAAATAGACCTGCGCAACAGTTGATTTCTGGATTCCGACTTACACAAAATAAAAATCAGACCTAAGAAAGATGGGAAAACCTTGTTGTTGACGGAGATGATTCACAAATGACGAAGATTTCTCCTGCGTTTTTTGTGAGGCGGCGTTTATGCTGAAATCGTGAAAAAAAAAACAATAATTCATTTTAAACGTAAGCAGAGCAAGGCGGAATATGTTCAACGAAATATTAGTGTTTTCAGAATGATACCTTAAACCCATGCACTATGTTTTCGAACTTAGACTCTCTTCTCGAGTTCACTTAAGGACAGAAAGAAAAGAAATTGGAAGGAAATGAAAAATTGTTTGTGTTCTCGAGTTTCATTTAACGAAGGAAAAGAAAGGAAAATTAAATATGTCGTGTTCCCGAGTTTCATTTAAGGAGGGAAAGGAAAGGCAGGGAAAGCTAGACAAATTTCTTTAAGTTTCTTTTCCTTCCGATTTGGAAGGAAAGGGAAGGAAAAGAAAGGAAAGCTATTTCTTTTCTTTTCATTTCCTTTCTTTCCCTTTCCAACTATTTCCTTTCTTTTCTCTCCTTAAGCGAACTCGGGAACAGATCGTATGTGATGAAGTACAAGATTTTTTCTTTACCAAGTACAACTAAGGATCAAACTTATGTTTTTCTTAGATAACCCTAGATTTTTTAACTAAAATTTGTTGACTTTTCGTGATTGTGTGTACCAATTATATATTGAGGTTAGGTTCAAATAAGGAGAAGGCTTAATGTAAGGAGGGTTTTGGTAACGACACTTGACAGGAGGGAATTTTTTAAGGAGAGGTACATTAGTAATTGTGTCCGGCTCGTCAAAAAAAATTTTCAAAAAAAATTAAAACAAATTTTCAAAAAAAAAAATTTTAATCAATTTTTTTTTAAATTAACGCCCCGAATTTTTTTTTTTTTGAGTTTTAATTTTTTTTTTTGGAAATTGGATTTAAATACTCCCAACTATTACCATTTGGCCGCTGACAATCCCAATTTCAAAAATAGCCCCCACCACCCCATACTTTCACGATATTTTCCTGCAACACTCTCCGTCTAACTGAACCCTAACCCCGTTAAAATTTTTAACAGAATGGTCCCACACCTACCTACGTCGCATCTTATGTGTAAATACCTCATTTTTTTTTTCATTTTTATAATTTATAATTACACATCAGCATAAGTTAAAACCCTAATTCCTCTTCTTGCGCCGCTCTCCCTATCGTCACCGTCCAAACCACCCTCGAATCGGACATGGCCACCGTCCAAACCACCCTCGCTCGCGGTCACTGGATTGAGTCGGTGCCGGACTGCCGGAGTTGTCGCTCGTTTTC
>WOUH02062022.1:0-10584 GCA_009936405.2 Stevia rebaudiana
TGGAATGATATGTATGTGATCTAAAATCTCTCTTTGGCTTCTTTTTATAATCATTAAAAGCCTTTGTCAATAAGTCAATAATATCAACGTTTTGTGTCGGTTTCCTTTTGTTCATTGACTTCCTTGACCTCCTCCTTTGTCTTCTTTTCTTTTTCTTCTTCCAATACTCATCTGGTATGGATTCGGACTCGGATACTTCTACAGTATGAAAACCATCCTTATCAGTTAAGATTCCATTTTTAGGAACATTCTTAACTAATAAAGATTCTTTCACTACTGAATATCAAACTTGTTATCATCTGTTTGATTTACCAGGAGTTCAGATTTCACTTTCAACTCTTCTAGATCATTTTTCAATCTAGCATTATGTTACTTCAACTGTTCAAGCTCTTCACATTTTTGACTTAGTCTCTGAATCTCAGCTTTCAGAGATTCTCAGAATTGGTAACAAGGTTTACATTACTTTTGGGCGAATTGTTATCACTTGATCATGAGGTGAAATTCGAAGACATGAATGAGAAGCTGTTGGATGCTCTTCCCGAGTCATGGGAAATGTACGTAATGATGGCACGAGAAAACACTGATTTGTCAAATATTGAACTTGATACTTTGATTAATAAGCTTCAATCATATGACTTAGAAATGCAAAAGAAGAAAGTTGGAGCTAAATTCTCTGTTCAGAATCCAAGTTTATATATGAAAAGCCCAAATGCAACTCCTATTTCTGAATCAATTGCTTTTCTATCCAAAACAGATGAATCCGCAAGTAAATCTGAAAATTTTGATGTTGAAGTGTGTTTCATATCAAATTCTGGAAAAAGCAGTTATGGTAATCTGATAGTCAAAAGAAGAGTGTTAAAATCACGCAAGATCAATTTGCATTCTTCATGTAGTTGGTGAATTCTTATGATGCTCTATTTGTCGATGATGCAAAGAGATTGATTGATGAAGATATGGATCAGCTTGATCCACATGATGTAGAAGAGATTGATATTCAATGGCAATCTGCAATGCTTACTCGAAGAATCAAACGATTCTTACAACTAGTTGGTCGTACTGAATTAAAAGGAAACTCTAAAAAGAAGTTAGGGTTTTCAATGGAAAAGTCAAATGTTATCGTTGTGGTGATCTTTGACACTTTGAAAGAGATTGTAAATTAGAAGAAGAGAAAGTTGGGTTTGTGAAGCAAAAAACTAATAAATTTGATCCAAGAGGTGGTTCAAAAGATAAAGCAAGTACAAATACTGCTTTGTTTGCTGACAACTCAACTGATGGAACAAATTGGTTCTATCATGCTGATGAAGTGGTGATGAATGAGGAGTGTGAGGAGCATGTGGCATTTATGGCACAGGAATATGGGAAAAGGTACAAATTTCTAATTCTAAATTCATTCCAAAATGCTTGAAATGTTTTTCTTATGCAGCTAAATTGGATATGTTAAGTGATCATAACCAATCATTGTTGGATGATATTACTTGTCTTAAAGCACAAAACAAAGAATTATCTAAAAATGAAAAGATTTACAAAACTAGAACAGATGCACAACTTAAGGATATTCATTCTTTAAAATTAAAATTATCTGATCAAGAAGATAATAACATCCATATATATAAAGAAATGGATCAAACAAATGGAAAATGGTCTAATGCAGAATGTGAAATTATTAAACTTAAAAGTAAAATTCAAAGTATGATAAGTTCACAAAATGCATTAGAACATATTCTTGAAAATCACAGATCTCCAAACGATAAATCTGGTTTAGGTTATCATGAAGTTCCACCACCTAATAATCACAATGATAATAAATTACCTGATAATCCAATTCTGACAACTTATGAGATTAAGTCTCAAAAGGTAGTAGACTTGACCAATATTTTTTTTCTAATATTTTTGTTGCATCAAGTGAAGTGGTTGCAAGATTAGGTAAAGGATGTTGAAGACAAGGTGATGATTGATTGTGAACCAGAGTCTATAGATAAGATTTTGTTTGATGATGTTAAGTGTGATGTTAATGTTTGTTATGATTCTGTTTTTACTTGTGATAATAAGGTTGATTGTGTTCAATCTGTGTTGATTGAAGAAATAAATATTAGTAATGAAAGGGTTGTAGAACATTCTAATACTCCGATTGAAAATCACATTCTTGTTGATCCTGATGATATGTATTTTACTTGTGATACTAATGTGTTTGATACTTCTGATGTTTTAGTTGACGATTGTGCGATCTTATCTAATGATAGTCAATTTGATAATGTGTCTCAAACTTCAACATCAAAATTGATACTTCCACAAAATGAAACAATTATTTTTCATAAAAAACTCATTCTTGTTTGGAAATCAAAAACTTCAAAAGATTCTACTTCTGCATGAATTTAATTTTGTTGTTAATTGTTTATGCAGGAGTCTTCGGGTAATATATGGTATCTCGACAGTGGTTGCTCACGACATATGACCGGAAATTTACATTTATTACAAGATATCAAACAAATCAATGGTGGTCATGTGAAGTTTGCAGGAAATAATGGTGGATTTATTACCAAGGAAGGAATTTTAGCAAACGAAAAGATTAGCTTTGAGCATGTCAGTTATGTTGAACAACTTAAGCACAATCTTCTGAGTGTCTCACAAGTATGCGATAAAGATCATCCAGTATTCTTTGACAAAAGAGCATGTCATATCCTTAAACCAGGTGTTTTCATTCCATCCGACTGGATAGTTGTTCAAGCACCTAGAAAGCATAATACATATCAACTTGATATGAATTATGTTTCTAGTGTGAATTCAATTACATATTTCTTTTCAAAAGCCACTGAAAAAGACAACATCTCTTGGCATCGTCGAATGGGACATGTTAATATCATAAAAATGAATTTTTTGGTTCAAAATAATTTAGTTGAAGGTGTTCCGTTACAAAATTTTTCACTAAATGATGGTTGTATTTCATGTTCTAAAGGTAAACAACATCATCTTTCACACAAGTCCAAGATGGTTAACTCCATTAATACTCTGTTGCATATGTTGCATATGGACTTATTTGGTCCAATTCATGTTCGAAGTATTGGTGGAAAATCTTTTACACTGGTTGTTACTGATGATATTTTCCAGATTCTCTTGGGTTTTCAATTTTAGGAAACAAAGGCGAGACAACAGAGATTCTGAAGATTTTATTTCTTAAATTGGAAGGTGAATTTAATCTTAAGATCAGATGCATTCGCAGTGATAATGGAACTGAATTCAAAAATCATTCTTTGAAGACTTTTTGTGAACAGTATGGTATTACTCATCAATTCAGTGCACCATATACACCGCAACAAAATGGTGTAGTGGAACGTAAAAATCGTACTTTGATTGAATGTGCTTGTACGATGTTAGCAAACTCAAAATTGCCAATTACGTTTTGGGCTGAAAAAGTTAATAATGCGTGTTATACACTTAATCGGGTTCTCACTGTGAAAAGGCATATGAAGACATGTTATGAGTTATTAAAAGGCCGAAAACCAAATTTGCAATTTCTTGAACCTTTTGGTGCACCATATACCATATACATATATGAAGATTAATACACCAAAGTTTGAACCTAAAAGTGTTGAAGGGATTTTTCTGGGGCATTCTTCCAATTCTGTCAACAAACGTGTGTTACATCTTGCCTCACGGATTGTGGAAGAAGCTTATGAAGTTAAAGTGTGTCGATACAATGATCATCCACCAGGATAAGGTCCAATTTGGTTGTTTGATTATAATCGAGTTTTTGGAAGCTTTGCTTCGTTGTTTCATTCTATTGATTTTGGTTCTAATACTCCGGATTTTGAAGACATCTTTTATCCTCGTTAAGAAATTGATCCAACACGGATTATTGATAATTTTGTTCCAATTAATGTTGAACCAACTGACGATAATCATTCTATTCATGATGAAGAATTTCATGATTCTTTAGATAATCTTGACATTCAGGGGGGGGGGGGGGGGGAATGTGACAAATCTGGAAAATGAAATTGTGGTTGATAATATTGTTCAAACAAAAGTTCACAAATCACATCTAATTGAAAATATCATTGGAGAATTACATGAAGGTGTTAGAACCAGAAATCAAAGGAACAACAATGATGAAGCAATGTCTATTCAAATTGATGAAACTGTGTCTTCCAAACAACTGTTTCTACTCATGTTTCATAAGTCAAATTGAACCAAAGAATGTAACTGAAGCATTAAAAGAATCTGACCGGATATATTGTGGCAATGGAATAAGAGCTTAATCAATTTGAAAAATCGAATGTGTGGAAATTGGTTGATTGCCCTGATAATGTCATTCCATTTGGAACAAGATGGGTTTATAAATGCAAGAAAGATGACAAAGGAGTGGTTGTTCGAAATAAAGCTCGTCTTGTAGTCCAAGGATTCAATCAACAAGAAGGAATTGATTATAATGGAGTATATGCTCCGGTTGCTAGAATTGAAGCGATCAGATTGTTCTTAGCATATGCATGTCACAAGAAAATAAAAGTCTTTTCCAGTTGGATGTCAAGAATGCATTTCTTTATGGAAAAGTAAAAGAACAAGTCTTTGTGATTCAATCACTATGTTTTGAAGATCCTAAATATCCAAACAAATTTTATCAATTGGATAAGGTATTATATGGTTTACACCATGCTCCAAGTGCTTGGTATGAAACATTGTCAACTTATCTGATTGAAAATGGATTTTCTCGTGGTAAAATTGATAGTACACTTTTCACACTGAAGCAAGGTGAAGATTTGGTGCTTGTACAAATATATGTTGACGATATCATATTTGGAGCAACAGATATCAACATGTGTAAGAGTTCGAGAATGTGATGAAAAAGAAGTTTGAAATGAGTGCGATGGAAGATTTGTCTTTCTTTTTGGGTATTCAAGTAGATCAGAAACATGATGGTATGTATATTCATCAATCAAAGTATGTGCGGGATATTTTGACAAAATTCAAGATGGATGATTGTTCTTCAATGTCAACACCAATTTGTGTGAATCATAATTTGGGAATTGATGATAGTGGTATTGATGTTGATCAACATCTGTATCGGTCAATGATTGGTTCTCTTATGTATTTGACTGCATCAAGACCAGATATTATGTTTGCTGTTTGCTTGTGCTCAAGATTTCAATCAAAACCCAAAGAATCTCATTTGAAAGCAGTCAGAAGAATATTCCGATATCTGAAGGGTCAACCAGTTTGGGTTTGTGGTATCCTTTTGATGATAAGATGTGTTTTATTGCTTATTCTAACTCTGATTATGCTGGTTGCAATTTAGACAGGAAATCAACAACTGGAGGATGTCAATTCTTTGGAAATAAACTGGTGATATGGCAATGCAAGAAACAAAACACAGTTGCAATATCTACATGTGAGGCAAAACATGTTGTTGCAGCTAGTGGAAGTTCACAGGTTTTATGGATACAACAACAAATGCGAGATTATGGTCTGAAATTTCTTACAACTCCAATTTTTGTCGATAATACTACTACAAATGCTATAACTGAAAATCCAGTATCACATAAACGAACAAAACACATAGATATTAGACATCATTTTATCAGGGATTGTTTTAAAAAAGAAGTTAATTCAACTGCATAAGGTTGATACGTTAGATAACGTAGCAGATATTTTCACAAAGGCATTTGATTCAGCTAAGTTTTATACCCTAGTTGAAATGTTAGGAATGATTAATTTGGAATAAACTTTTGTTTGAGTATTTAGTAGTATGTGATTGATTGTTATGTGTTTAGATAAGTGTAAGTATATGTTTTTTGTGTGTATCTGTGTTTTTCTTAAGTGCTGTGTGAATTTTTCATTCGCCAGGTTTACTATTTTAAAACTTATGATACTTCTTTTAATTCATATGTAAAATGATTATATAAATCCAGATTTACCTTAGTCAAATGAGAAATTGATAGTCTAAGAAAAACAAATTAATTCTAGAAGATGAGAATAAATAAATAATATATAAATTGTTATCTTGATTATACAATTTGAATTTGAAATTGCTAATACTAGTAATTACAAATACATGTTATGATATGCATAGAGACTTGAACAATTACTGATCATTAATGAATAGTTAACTATATCTGTAAGCTATTTTTATGAGAGTTCACATCATGAAAAGAGTAGTGCTTGGTCTTTGCCTTGATTGCGTGGTTAGTTGACTTAGATAATTGCTAATTGTTAAATGAACATAATTTTTAAACTTTGATGATCATGTGTTTCATTTTTTAAGAAAATTCTGCTATATTTTCTTATTTTATTTTTATTCGTGTTCAAAATTTGGGCTTTCTCTGCATATATGGAAATATCAAACTGATTGTGAAGTTTTGAACATTTTATTTTTGTTTATAATTTCTGGACTTTCTCTGCGTATATGGAAATATGGAACTGATTGTCAGGAATTATACACACTTTTAAATTATTTAATTTATTGCTTGTTTTTGTTCATAACTTGAACTCAATATGAGAATACAAAAGTATTAAATCTACAGAAAAAGTTATAAACAGTTCAATATTATTTTTGCATGATCATTTCAGTATAAGGTACCCTAAAATAAACACAATTGCGTTATTCTGAGTCGGGTAATTCACAAAACGGGGATATTCTTGAATGTGGGAAATTATTAGGAATGGATTACCAAATTAAAATGCTAAGATCAGTGATTATAGATAGTTTAAATTGGATCAATATACTAGCAATCACATATTGTAGATATTCTTGACACGCACGACTTGATGCCACAGTAAATCCCTCAGTTATTCGTTCCCAGGTAAATGATCAAGACATTGACATTTCAGTGTCTGATATTAGAGCTGCTTTACAATTTAGAGATACTGATGCTGATTCGTTATCTATTCCACTTCCAACAATTCAAGGAACGTTTCAACGAATGGGTTACAATGGTGATATTGACAGTTCTCAGTTGGCTAAGAAATACTTGTATGGAAAATGGCGATACTTGTTTCATGTTGTGATGATGGTGATGTCGACAAGGAAATCTGGATCTGATACTTTATCTGTTGCTTTTCAAGGAATTATTACTACTTTGGTTTTGAATAAGCCCTTGAATATCAGTCAGTTGATATTTGATTTCCTAGTTAAACAGATTTCTGCTGGATCAAACGAAAGGTTTTTGCAATATCCTCGATTTCTGATGATGATTTTTTATCACAAATATCCTAATATTCCTAAAGTTGGACCACAGATTCGTATGCCGATCATGAATAAATGGATTTTTGCTGATTGTCGTCCAAAGAATGGGTTAAATACGGTTCATACACCGTTATTTGGACATGTGATTAATTAAAATTCTGTGGCACCTGCAAATGATCTCTGGTTTCGTCCAGAAGATAATGTGAATTTGGTTGCTCAACCGCAAGCTCAATCACGGGTTCGTCGTGCTCGACAACCGCGCTAGCAACAACCAGCACCACAAGTTCAACCCGCACCTCAACCTGCACCTTAACCCGCACCTCAACCTATACCTCAACCTGAACAACCTGTTACTCAACCAATTCCACTTGCAGTTGAATTTCCATCGGTTTCTGAACCCGTTCATGATCCAATTCCATCACCAGAACCATTAAACCGTCAATCATCTTTGAAGGCGCCAATGGAAGGAGAAGTTGGACAACCTCTGATTCATCTGATTCTGATGATCCTACTATTCAACCACTGAAATGAAAGAATGTGGAGTTAGTAACAACAAGAGCTGGAGGGATTTTTGTTACAATAGAGAAACGACGACATTTAACTGATGATGATTTGGATCCGGATTATATTCCACCAATCTCTTTGCCAGTTTCAGCTCCGGTTATTCCATCTGCTATTTTCACAACGTCTACTACTTCTCCGATTACTGAACCACAATCATCAACTGCTCAAGCTTCAACTTCAACTATGCCACATTCGGAATTTGAAAATTTTCCGTCTATATCTGAAGCCGGTTTAAATGATATTCCAGATGTCGGGAATGTAGGGAGTATCGATGACATAGATTTCACTTTTGGTCCTACGTCGAGCCAAGTGACAAGTCTTCAAAATCAGGTTACTGAATTACAAGCTCAAGTTGCAAGTTTGACTTCTGAATTAGAAAGAGTTAAGACAGAGAAAGCTGATGAAGTTAAAGTTTTTAAAGCTAAAATTTTATTTTTGAATCGAGAGATTCAGCGATTGGTTAAACAAATGAATGATAATACAACTGCTGCAACTTCTACAATTGAGACGTTGAATAAACGTCTAAATGATCAGTGAAGCTTTACATATGACTTACAGAATAAAGTTGCTAAAGTGTTAACTGCTCACGAAGGTACATTAGTTCTCATTTTAAAGCATTTGGGTTTGTTGCCATTAACTCAGGGGGAGAGTTCGTGTAGAGTTGATGCGCAATCAAGTCAACAAAGATCCGAGGGTGATGATGATAATGAAAAAGATAAAGATGCTTCTGGTTCACAACCACCACCGACTGGTACTGAAAGTGTTAAACAATCTGAAGCTACACCTGCTGCTATACCTCAGGGTGAGTCTGAAAAACAAACTGATAAAGGGAAAGGAAAAGAGAAGCAGCAGAGTGTGATGGTGGAAATAGTTGTGTCAGACTCTCAGGATGATATGATTGATGCATTGATTGGATTGGATGAGCTTGATGAAGAATTTGTGAGTGACGTGGATGAAGAGTTGAAAGAGACTCAGTTTGATTTTGAGCCGGTATTTGATTATTCTGACGGAACAATAACTGAATATTACAATTCAGACCTGGAAGAGGGGGAATGGATCCCTGGTCTAGATTTTAAGGAAGTTAATTGGGATGATGTGATTAAGAAGAATAAAGAAAGAAAAGAAGCGAGAAAAGCTCAAGAGAAATTATTTGCTCATTCGGGTTTGAGAAGCATGTTTGAAGAAAGTAAGATACCAATTAAAAGTCATGAAGAAATAATTAAAGACTGTGATGACACATGGAAACGAAGTTCAGAAAGGATTAAGGAGCCAGTGGTGAAAAAGTCTTATACAAATCTGCGTGAGTGTGTTGGAAAAATTCTTAGCTGGGCATACGATAATGAATTAAATGTGTTTATAATCAAGCGAATTGATGGTGTTCAATACTTGAAACAAAGTATTAAATCATTTAGTCAGTTTCCGTTATGCGAATTAAGAGTTTTAGCAAAAGAATGATTGATAAATCATTCTGGAGATGACATTGCTTTGTGTATTAAGAACATAATCCGAAAAGAAGTCAAGTCAGGTGTGTTTGAGCATGTAAAGCCTCAAAAGCTGAAAAAGATTCCAATTCCAAATGATTTGGATAGGATTACACGAAAACCGAGGATAAGGTATGAGTTCAAACCAATCAAAAGTTTGAAACATATTCCACTTAAACGGTTTGATATGGATATTATGAAGAATCTTAAACTTTGGTACTTGGACGGTGAAACATCTGAGGCTGTTTTTCTTGATAATGCAAATAAAGAAATTCTCAGACTGTTAGATCCGATTAATCTGGTAAATCTTAGTGAATCAGATTTGAAGATGCTGAATGAAAAACCGATACAGTTTCATAAAGATCACATTTTGGAAGCGAAACAGTTTCAACGGGTAATGACTGTTTGTGTGCAGAATGGAATACATGTTGGAAGTCATTTACCGTCGCGATGGAAAGAATAAGCAGATAATCACCGAGCAATTGCTAAGGGGGAGTTTGTTGGAACCCGAAGGTTAGCAAGTGTTCGGAGATTAAAGAAGATCGCGTGTTTTGTATTCTAGATTAGGTCTTTATGTAATTGTTTTAGTTTATGATAATGAATGTTAATTTATTAAATTATTTAGTTAGGATTAAAGGTTTAGGGTTAATGAATTTGTTAAATTCGAAATTATCAAATTTCAAAATTAACAGATTTCAATGATTAGTTTCGAAACTAGTCGAAACTAATTAAGTTCGAAATTATTTGAACTTAATCAATTTCGAATACTTTCGAAACTAATCAATTTCGAAATTGATTAGTAATTTCGATTATATTCGAAATTAATAATCAATTTCGAAATTAAACTGATTATTATAAATAGTTTTTCATTTTATTTTGAATCTACGTTTTCCATTTCTGATCAGTTGTAACTCTAACAATGACTCAGTGAAATGAAAACACTTTGGATTATGTCATGCATATTATTCTCTTCATCTTTATCTCTCTATTATCTCATATGTGTTGATGTATACGCGATTATCTATTTACGTATTCTGCACGTACTCGCGATATTGATCTTGGTGAGATTCCTACAGATCACGGACCTACAAAACTAAAGTCTTACTATTTTATTTTAAGAATGGCTTCACGAAAGTTTTGTCCACACCGCTCGAGAGACGAGAAATTGGCCAAAGTCATTTCAAAACAACTAGCCGCTGCACTACCGACTCTTATGGCCCAACTTTCCCAAACTTCCAACAACAACAACAAAAACGAGTGTGACAACCGTCGACTTTCAGGTTTGACTTTGACTTATACGTTCGTACATTTAGACGTATCATATTAAATACGCGAACTATGATCGTATTTACTTATACATTTAAA
>WOUH02062032.1:0-10584 GCA_009936405.2 Stevia rebaudiana
TATTAGCAATTTTTTAACTTAAAGGACAATACCAGCAAGTTGAGTAATATTTAAAGGACATAATCAGTAATTTTGTCAAATAATAATTATTTCTCTCTACTATTTAATTAAATAATACTTTTTAATACTCTTATCATTATTTTTCCTCTCTCATTCACTCACAACTATTTTCCTATTTAATAAAATATTAATTTATTTAAATCATTACATTTTCTCTCTCCTATTCAATTTAATAAATCCAATTCTCTATACATAGAGAATCTATCAATTTCTCTATATCCCTCTACTCACAACCACTTTCAATAAATCTTTATAATACAGAGAATACACTCACATAAAATTTGGAAAACCTAATGTGAATGCTGTTACTAGTTTCATCACTTTCTTTATATCTCTTTACTCATAACCATATTCAACCAATCTTTATAATATAAATAATACACTCACATAAATTTTAGAGATTTTATCGTTTAGGTTAGTAAAAAACTTTTTATCAATCTTTGTGGGTCCCACCACCTCACTTATGAATTTCATCTTCCCCGCCACCACCTCACGAGCCCTAGATCCCTAATTATCTTCTCTTTGATTCAGTCTTGTATGTAGGCTATGGCTTTTCAGGCTTCAACCATCTCGATAGACGATGGTGAGGAAGCGCCGACAGTAATCCCTGCAAATTGGGGTTGGTTCTCAAATCATTGTGGTTCAGGCCGACGAAGAAGTGACCTCTGACGACGAGTCAAGCTTTCACTCGTTAGAGCCCGAAATCATCAGTGTCGATGTTATGGATCTGGCTTTAGGCAATAGCTCAACAAATCCAAGGCTCTAATCGGGGTCTTAAACCCTAAAATCGACCGAAGATGGGCAAATAGGGGACATACATCGGAGGTTTCCTTGGCAAGCAGGCCGCTACCTTAGCTCTGGCAGCGGCAATCCATGTTCTCTTGTCGACTACAACCTTGATTCCCGGTCTAAGGTACAATAAGATCTTGTTGTTCTTGATCAAATCTCTTAATTTCGTATTTTCTTTATCAGTTCTCTCGATTTCGTGATGATTGCGTGAAATTAAGTGAAGAATCCCACTTATTTTTTTTATTATTAACCGATGATTGATTTGAAGTTTTTCAAGAATTGGGTGAATCAGTGAATGACTAATCAATCCACAAAGTATGTGTACCTGAAGGATCAAAATTGTGGAAGAATGATGTAGGGTAGTCAACGATAAGTGAAATCACTTGAAAATCAATATTGTGGTTGGTGTTACCCGAATTGATGAAGTTTGGAGGGTGTTTGGGTTCGACAAGACCACTGCTGCTCTTAGAGAATTGATTATCCGAGTTTAATTCGCTTTTTAAGAGTCTGTTTCGAGAGTTCTTGTTTTCCGACAAGTTTCAATTGGTTTACGGCTAGTTTGAGCGTGACCAAAAACGCGACCGAGGGGAGAGGAAAAAAGGATTTAGAAATTGTCACTTTCAGCCCATGTGATTTGGTAATGGTCCCTTTAGTATTTAAAAGAAAAAAAAAAAACCGTGTGCAAATCTTATGACTGATTTAACTAAAAAATCTAACTGGGGTTATATCAAAAGACAAAGCAGGTAATTTATAAAAGCACAAATAATAATTTTCATTAATTTTAAAGATAAAGTAAATGTATTGAAAAATTATGCAAACATAAATGACAAAAAATGTAATTTACTCTGATAAAGGCACATTTACCTTTATCTTAAAAGATAGAAGGTTTTACTAAAGAGACCATTGACTCTCCACCACCATTTTTTTTTTATCTTATTTCTTTTTGTGATATTTTTGTTGGTTCTTTTATTAGTTTGTAGCATTGCGACGTGTTTTTGTTACTAGTGTCTTTATAACAGTGAGAGCCACCGCTGCGGCGATTGTTACGTCAACTTCTTAATTGTGTTTTGATACTTGAAGTCACCGCAACGCGACACAAAGCAAACATTTGCATCTAGACCCTTCGTAAACAATATAATATTTCTTCCTTTGGCCCAGACGGTTCAATCAAACAATTCATACAACTCATGAATATGAGATTTAGGAAACAGCTCGACTCTTTCAATTCTTTCTATTCAATAATCAAACGAACGTACAAAGAAAAGAAATAATCAAAACTAGTAACATATGATCCCTATTTATATAGTTTACCAATGTTAAATAAGTTATAATCTATTCATAAAATAAAACATAATATCACTAAACATAAATAAAACAATCATAAGTTTGACACATTTTTATAATTTTAATTTTAGATTAAGTCAATCGAAAGATGAATTATATGTTACGTTTTGGTAATTTAGGAGGGAGAGTTTTTGAGAGCACCCAGTGGCGGTTCTACCTTAGAGGTAGGGGTCTCCAGTGATACCCCTAAATTTTCCCCGCGTAGTGTAAAAAAAAAAAATTTTGTTCTATATATTCGGAAAAAACCGTCTCTCGCGAACCCGGGTTTTTGGAGTTGCATTTGTGTCCGTAGGTCGTGCGAGCGACGCGTTGGTTTAAACAAATTTGGATCCGAAACCTGATTTTGCACCCCCTCTGCGCAAGGGTAGGATCTTTGGTAAAACCCATCACAAGATTTTAAAACACATTATGAGGTTTATCCTTATAAACCAACCATATTGTGTTCACCCCACCAATATGGGACAAGGTAAAACCCATATAGGCACATATGAGCATCTCATTCACACACATATTTATAACATTATATTGGACTTTAAAGTTATGGATTCTTTTCTTTATATCACAAAAAACTTCACTGTTAAAAAATGAAATAAATGTAGTTAAAAAAAAAAACGAACCATTTAAAATTTATGATTTATTTCCAACATTGTATTTATTTATTTAAAAGTAGTTAGAAAAAATTTATTTATTTATGTGGGTATATATCTTAACGTGTTATCTGTATTATATGTGGTATATATATTTTTAAGTGTTTTTAAATATGGTTGCTTCGCGTACGAAAATCGGGACGGTTCAAGGTATTAGGTACTTTTTTAACCTAATTTATTAGTTTTTTTTATTCAATTGTATTTTTTTTTAACTTGAATGTACGGGAAACTTTTTTTTTTTTAAGTGGATACCCCTTGCCCGAATGGCGAATGTCTAGATCTGCCACTGGTCGTGACCCCTGGTCCGGTCGCTACACTCACTGGTGGCGACCCGTAATCGACTTCATCTCTGAAATCCACACACTAATTCTCTCGATCTATTAGAGGTGGAGAGCCCATATCTGCAATCGACTTCAACTCTGACACACATAGGACTCGAGACTCCATTGGAGAGTCCTGATCTGCTTTCTCTCTCTCTCTCTCGGGTTCACACTCTCTCTCTCTTCAAAAGACACATTTGAGTGTGTTGAATTGGTTCAGAACACACACAGGGTGGATATTTGTTTCAATGGATTGTGGTGATACTAGTGACTGCTACTAGAAAAAGAGATAAATGTGGTGCATTTCGGTTCTAGAGATGGCGATGATGATGGTTTCGATGATGATGATGTAGAAGACGAAGGTGTTGAAATGATAGTGTGTTTTAGTTTCTTTACCTTTAAAGTCACACAACTTTTACTAAATACATTAGCGGTCCTTATTAGTAAAATGACTAAAACGCCATTGATTTAACAAAAAAAAAAAAAAAAAGTCAACGGTGTTAATTTGAGTATCATGGTAATTTACCTTTTTAAACTTAAAAGCGTTAATACAGTGATCTGCCTAATACAAAAAAATCTAGTATAAAAAAATTATTACAAGATATTCTAGTACAAAAAATATAGTACACAAAATCATATTACACAAAAAACAATTAAAAAAAGTTGGTAAAAAAACTTTTCTTTTAGATTTTTTTGTAGTAGGTTTTTTTTACTATATATTTTGTATTAGATTTTTTTGTACTACATTTATTATGTACTGGATTTTTTCGTATTAGCTTTTTTATACCAAATATACCATTCCTTCTTTTTATGTATTATGTCACATGTCAATATTTTATTGGTTCCTATTGTTTTTAAGCAAAATATTATTCTTATTTAATCTTTCCTCATATATTATATAACTACTAACAAATATTATTTTTTATAAATAGTGACATTTTGTCTTTAGTTGTTTATATTTGGTTTATAGTGTTATTTTTTCCTTTATTTTTCTTTTGATGTTCCCGAGGATAACATATTATAATGAGTATTCATTGTCATGATCGAGTAGCCATAGTCGCAACGCAAAACAAAGACTTACAACAGAGTGTGGCTAGCTTTTGCGACGAGTTTTGCTTTTTGGTTTTATGACAGAGTGCCATTTGTTGTGACGTTTTTCTATCGTTTTGTTATTTGTATTCTTGGCATCATCAACGTGAGGCGTGAACTCATTTAGATACAACTAAAGTCAATTTACTAAAATGTAATTTGATGCAAAAGCAAGATCGTCTATTTTTGAGTTATTTTGGACCATTTTATGTCCATTTTATTAGGGCCTGCCTATTAAATTATACTAATATAAAATTAGTTTGATTATGAATTACGATACAGCAAAAATGTAAAAGTTAGTACAACCGAAACTATGTTAAAGAGCGTTATGCTTCTAGAAATGTAACTACATTATCTAACATACATGAAAATAAAGTTAACAAACATGAAAATAAAGTTTTTCTTATAAAAATTTTATAAGAAGTCCACAGCTTAAAATAAAATACATCAAAATTCATTAGAATCTGTATATAATTATGTAAACCTGATTTTAGATAGTTAATCAAAAAGACTCAAAACCTGATTTTAGATAGTTAATAAAAAAAAAAAACTCAATGAGTTCCTTTGTTTTTCAATATCTACCTTTCATTTTAATATGTAACACATATATTACCAGATCACATGTCATACATCTTAACTAAAGGACCCAAATAAATTTACAGTTTGGAGCTCGGGCATAGTTGTGGGTTCCCCCCATCAGGTTGGGGCTCGGTTTCATTTACCCGATGAAGCTTTAAGAGATGTGTGAGTGTGTGTGGTGTATTTTTTTTTATATTATTAAAATGAGGAGAGAGTTGGGAGGATATCGTTACATAAGTTGAGGATTGGAGATTGTAAAAGTGATATGATATAAAGTGACAAAATCTGATTGCATAAGGTTTGAGGGTCTAAGGGTACCATACACCCACCCTAAAATGTGAAAGAGAAAGAAACGTCTCTTAGAGAGAAGATAGATAAACAAATTTGCTTCCATAAAATGAAGGTGATGTGTGTGATCATGCAGTTAAATCAGTCAAGTAATAAATTTATAATTAAAACGATCAACAAACACACAGGCAGTGTACCGGACGTATTATAGTGTGAATGGTAAGACTGAGTATCGATCCAAGGACGCAAGGGACAGAACCTAGATACACACTCTGATCAGACTCGACTGTACTAACTAATAACTAATAAAACAGTAAATGGGGGGTTTAAACTCAAAATCAAATAACTAATAGTAAACTAACAAAATGGGTAGACGAATTCAAAGGGGAAAGTATAGCTACCTACGTTGAGAATCAAGCTTTCAATGCACACGCACACGGAATTGAACAAATGACTGAGATATGGTTTCTATGGATTAGGAAGTTAGGGTGAAGCTAAGTAGTGTGGAACTATCATCTCGGCCTGAACCGCCAAAACAAAGGCACCTATCTAAACAACCTATGTTAGCATCCAAATCTGGGGTTGGTTTCCTCTTGGACTAACCTACCCGTATCTCGGTTCCCCGTACCAGAACTTTCCCCTCGGCCTAAGTCTAGCACTAAAGAGTCCAAACTATGCGGTCCTATACTTTAGTTGCTAAGGACACTACCAATTAACCTATGTTATCCTCTCGGTCCACCCAAACTAACTAATAACGCAATAAACAACTTAACCTTATCTCCTCTCAGTCTCAAAGGCGCAAATCACAACCTATACTAGCAAATCGATCAAATATACAATCAAAGCAATTCATAGACAAACAGCCCCTAGACATGTTCTATTACTAATCACAGCCATATTCTGATGCTATATAGTTAGACACAATTAGGATTTTACCAAAGACACAATCAATCAATATTAACTATCCAAAAATCGCGATTAACGTGCAAATCCAACAATCAATCTCAATCCTAGGCAACTAATTAACAATTCAGTTCATAAACATAATCAAAACAGCAGCTAACTAATCTAAAACAACAATCACTCGATTACAATTAAGAATCAAACAATAAAACAATGCAAACCGATGATCCTAAGCATCCAAGCATCTTCCAATCTTCATTCCTTGACTTTAATTGCTTTGAAATGCTCTAACTACCTCTGAAAGGCGTCCCCTTGTGGCTAATGACCGAACTTGGTGAAGAAATCAAACTTAGAAACCGCAGGGATCAACTCCAATTTATACGTTTTCTATTAGGGTTTCTCTCGGTCAAAGAGTCGGGCGCGTACCGCGCAACGGCGCCCTTGGGTTTTGCGCGTATCGCCCTGGACAAAATAGTCGGGGTTGTCTGCAGGGTCTTTTTGGGACGGGGCGTATCGTGCGGAAGCTGTCTGTGGCTCGCGCGTACCGCCAGCGAATGGAAAATCAACTTTTTCAACATTAACTCGTTCTATCGTCTCGTTTCTCCTCGGGTGTTCGTTCCTTATGCATTTAAGCTCCAAAATATCGTCAAAAACACAAACTCCCGAGAAATACGAACATTTTAAGTATATGGACGATATGAACATAAAACTATACAAAACTATGTAAAAGACTCTATTTACGACGGCGATATGCGTTGGTGCCAAATGGACATGTGAAGGTGATTTTATCCTAATCCCCTGGTGCAATGGGGCTTTGGAAGTAGCCAGAGAAACCATCAAGGAAACAGTAGAACTCCTGATCGGATAATCGCTCAAGATCAATTAAGGGTAGCGGGAAGTGATACTTGCGGGTGGCATCATTCAATTTTTGACAGTCAATGCAAACTCGCCACTCGGTCACCGTTCTTGTAGGAATGAGTTTGTTCATCTCGTTGGTGACAACGGTCATCCCTCCTTTCTTTGGGACCACCTGGACTGGGCTGACCCATGGAGAATCAGAGATGGCGTAGATCAATTATGCATCTAACAATTTGATCACTTCCTTTTTGATGACTTCCAGCATGTTCAGGTTGAGTCACCGTTGAGGTTGATCAACGGGTTTGAATTTGTCCTCCATCAAGATTTTATGAGTGCAGAAGGAAGGATCGATGCCTTTGATGTCGGTGAGTTTCATACGATTGCACTATGACGTGCATTCATGACCACCATTAACTTCCTCTTCTCTTCCTTTGTTAAAGCAGAAGATATGATGACACGAAAGTATGGGTCGTCATCAAGGAAGGCATACTCAAGATGGGTAGGCAGCTCCCTGAGCTCAGGGGGTGGGGACCTTTCGGTAGGTGGATCTCTCACTAACACTTTGAATACTTCGGCGGGTTCAAGAGAATCAGGGGGTGGCGGGTCATCAAAGGTAAACACATCGATACCCTCATCCTTAAGGGATGGAGGAATGGAGTCCTCATAGTGTAAAATCGGGGCTTTTGAAAAGTAGAATGAATGATCATGATCTTGACCATATGTCATGGATTTGAGAACGTCGAAGGTGACTGATTCATTATCAACGCGAAGAGTAAGTTTACCATTACGAACGTCAATGAGAGCCCGAGCTGTAGCAAGAAAGGGGAGGCCTAGAATGAGTGGCATCGTGGTGTCTACATTAAGAACTACGAAGTCTACCGGAAAGATGAATTTTTCCACTTGCACGAGTATGTTTTCTACGATTCCACGTGGATACATAATGGAACGGTCGTCTAGCTGAATGGTCATTTAAGTAGGAACTACTTTTTCGAGGCCAAGCTTAGTGAACAAAGAGTAGGGCATGAGGTTCACGCTAGCTCCTAGATCTGCAATGGCATGAGAGGTGTTGCGGTCTCCAAACTGACAGGAGATGGTGAAACTACCTGGATCTATCTCTTTTTTAGGGAGTTTGTCCAGGAGGCGGTCGGAACACTCTTTGCTTAATAAGGCTGTGGAGAACTCCTCAAGTTTAGCCTTGTTGGTGAGTAGATCGTTCAAGAATTTGGCGTACTTGGGTATTTTTTAGAGTGTTTCAACAAATGAAAGGTTGAGGCTGAGTTTCTTTAAGTCATCGGGAAACCGAGAAAGAGAAGAAGGCTTAGAATCCTGGATGCTCATGATGTGTTCCATCACAAACTCGACTGGCTGTGCTGTACTTACTGGACTGAGTCTGTGGTGCACCTCGTCTTCTATGATCTCAATTTCTTCATCAACAAGTTCTTCATCTACCCTTGATGATGAACTGAAAATGGGTTCTTCATTTGTGATGATGGCATCCACCTGGGTGAAGGAAGAAGGTGTGTTCCAGGTGGGAGAGATAGGTAGTTAATCTTCTATCTTCGCCTCCATGCACTCTATCCCTGTTTTGAGGTAGGTGAGAGTATTCTGATGTTCACTAACAAGAGAATCTTAACTCTGAAGGGTAGCTTGAATGGCCTAAAGGATGTGACCATGAGCTTCTAGAGTGGAAGCTATGTCGAAAGCGGTGGTGGGCTCATATAGATGATCAAGGGGTGGAGAGATGTCAGAACAGGAGTTTTGGTGAGGGGGGGATGCGAACCTGAGTGTATAGAAATCACAGGTTCACGCGAAAAATATAAACAATCTCGGATGTCGTGCTCCTCCTTACACAATTGGCATTGTCGCAATTGAGCTTTTATGTCTTTTATGTCTGCTGCCAGTTCGGAGATCATCATGACTATATTAGGATCAGGGGTGACCTGATTAACACTCCTTGTAAGAGAAGGTTCACTAGTTCTGGGTTCTGAATCCCAAGGTCAGTAATGAGTGGTTCTTCAATGGTTGCAAAACTCTTAAACATTTTACTATTTTGCGATCCAGAAGGTGTCCGCTACAGTATTAAATCGATTATGCATTTCTGAATTGATTCCATTGTAGAATTTCTCCATAAGGACCCACTCAGCCATGCCATGCTGTGGACACAATTTGATGAGGGAATTGAAACACTCCTAGGTAGATTGGTATGACTCATTTGGTTTCATCTGGAAGGTTTGAATACGCTCCCGGATACGTGCTGCACGAGACGGTGGGTAGTACTTATTCAAGAGGGTGCTTTCAAGTTCTGTCCAAGTGGTGATGGAGTGTTCATCAAGGCACTCAAACCATAAGAGTGGGGTGCCAGATAGAGAAAATGGGAATAATCGTAAATAGACAGATTCTCGGCTTAAGCCTTGAACCTGGAATGAGTCGCAAAGGCGAACAAAACAAGAAATATGACCTGGAGCATATTCGTTTTCGTGGTTGTGGAATTAAGAATGGGTAATGCTAATCATCACAAATGAGGGAATCTTCCACGTAGTAGTGAGCAAAGGTTGTTCGATGAACGGTGAGCGGACTCCGATGAATCCCTCAGCAGCCAGTTGGCGGACGGCACGATGCTCGGTGGCATCTCCCGTCATGATAGTGGGGAAAATGTGAAGTGATGGATGAAGTGGGGGGGTTAAAGAAATTGAGAGTGCAATCTAAAAAAAATAATTAAAATGTTCGAAACTAGAAAGAAATTAACTAAGTGCACAAACACAAGCAAATAGATCCTAAGTGCCTAAGTGGATCCTTGGCAATGGCGCTAAAAACTTGATGTGTCATGATCATGTAGTTAAGCAGTCAAGTAATAAATTTAAAAAAACGACCAAAACAAACACACACGACATTGAACCGGTCGGGATGCAGTGCGTAAGGTAAGACCGAGTATCGAACCAAGGATCCACGGATAAAACCAAGGCGAACTCAAGATCTAATTAGGATCATGCAACTTAGATGGTTTCTATGGTCAAAGTCAACAGAAAAGTCAACTCAAGGTCAAAACAAGCAAACAAGCACACAAATATCAATCAATAAACAAAAGGTAGTCACCTAGGCTACAATCCTGCAGTTATCATGCATTTTACACATCTATTGGACTCATCAATTGGATTCGGTTTCGTTTGATAGTTAGTTAATGGTATTAGGGCAAATTAGTGCAATTATCCTCTCGGTCTACTACACATAATTCAATACACCTATTAAACTAACTCATTAGCACCCAAAATCATGGTATAGGTTTTCTCTCGGCCAAACCTAACCTATAACGCGTATTCTAACACCCGGTTATCCTCTCGGCCTAAACCGTGTACCAAAATCACAAATAACAGCCTCTCATACTTTGAATTGCTAACAAATTAGCCTAGTTAACTAGGTTATCCTCTCGCTCTACCCAATTAACCCAAACTAATAGCTAGAAAACCTAAACTTATACCCTCTCGGTCTCAAAGTTGCAAAGACAACACTCTTTGGTCAATTAGACTCCCAATCAACTCAGTTAAGACAAACTAAGCCTATGGACGAATTAAGTACCAATTTTTGTCACTTATGACTGTTATGTGATCAACTATTAATTGTGTTTTAACTTTTATCAATTATGGTGAATCATTGTCCAAATCAATGCTAAATACAATCAAAACATGCAATCATGACATACCTAGGCAACT
>WOUH02062043.1:0-10583 GCA_009936405.2 Stevia rebaudiana
AATATCGTCTTGATATTTTTAGCAACATTTTCTTCCTCCTTACATGCATGTGTAAGGTGGTAGAAAATATGTACAAACATAAAATTAGATGTAATAAGTATGTTATTTTTCTATCTTGAAAAATACCATACTCTCGGTTTTCATTGTTCCTAAAATAAAACCGACTGTATGTAATAAATTTCAAGGACTCATATAAGAGGCTCTGATACCAATTGTTGGGTTTTCGACGTGTCCTAATGAAAATCATTTAGCAACGGAAGCATTTTTGACATGTTATATTATAAAACTTTTATAAACAAACCCACCAAGGATCCATATATGAGAAACTTGAAACTTTAAACAACACATTCATAGGGTGTTTAGAATGTTACAACCTTTGAAGAGAAGTGGTTGCTACAAGTGTGAGGATGACTAAGAACCCAAATGTGCTCTTCTCCAATAGTATCCACACCAAGCAATCTTCAACCCAAGTGCTAGCTTTCAACCATGTCAAGAATACTTAAATAAACCTAGTTTATAAGTGTTTAAAAGAAGTCTCATAGCATGAACTTAAACCTCAAAAGAATTAAATCAAATTACATTAGAACACTAAGTAAATTGACGAATTTCTTAAGTGTTTAAAACAAATGATCTTCTTCATTTTGCTACTATCAAACAGCCACTCATCCTCTTTCTTTCTCACGTTTTTCTTCTCTTGAAAATGCCAAGAAAACCAGACCAAAACGTATGCCAACCCCTGAGGACAAAAGGTACAAGAGACCTTTAATAGGCATGGTCATTATTTTCAAGAGAAAGTCAACAAAGTATGGCTTCAAACCCATACGTTTTGGCCAGCAACAAGCAAGAAGAAATGGGACCCATGTGACTTCTAATAATTAACCAAACATGTGGTAAAATGATAAATATCAAGTTCCAAATGAAGGTCAAGTTTTATAAACTTTGTAGCATCTTTTATATAAGTATACACTACCAAAATAATGTATATAAATATAAACTAAAGAATTATTTAAATGTCAAACATTTAAGTAATATGATAAAAGATTTATATAAAATTTATGTCACAATATCCATAACACTTGCATTGAATCATTTATATAAATAATTATTTATATATATACTTGCATATTATTTATATTTCATGTAAGAACATAAAATTTATTTATAATAATATGTTATGATTCAACACTATCATTTTACTTAATGATAACGGTCTTGACATGAAAAGGTTGTACATGCTAAAACCTAATTTATAATATGTAATGGATTATTTGCTTAGTGTGTGACCTTTTGTGATCATATATCAATGGAAATAGTGTTACACGTTGTGTCTTGGGCATATAATTCCAACAATCTCCCACTTGCACAAGATACAACGTATCTCACTGCAGACAGTGGTGGACATCTAGCAACATCTCACTGCCCCCAACGATATATGACTTAATGTCATCCTCAACACTCATCCAAGTAAAGTCTTCCGCTTTAAAAGCAATGGTGTATGGTTCGCTATCAATTATCCTTCTGTAATATATATGTTGTTGAACATGAGACATGGATTGACATCAATCTCATATAGTGTTCAACTATTATTCCTCGATCAATATTCAAATAATTAGAATCAAACCTAGTTCGAGCATGTCCATGCATTTCAATTATCTTGAATCATCGAAGGGCCCAAAAGATATCAACCTTATCAAGGTATAGATCCCTTATTAACTACACACGCCTCTCACTGCACTTCACACCATCCCCAACGAAAGTCCTTATTACTGCCTATTTACAGAACAGTGTTAGACAATGTCAAAGAACAACGTTCCATGCAATCAAGCCCCAATGTGTATCTCAGGTCAAAGGATACAAAGATACTACCATTTTCAAATCACTCATGACATCGATCCATAAAGTGACTTTGAAAAGCGGTCACGTCCAATATTTATCTTCCATAAATATTTGTGAATTAGGTTGTGCTACCATGCCAACTACTCAATTCACAATAGTCTTTCTTCAAACATATTCCCATAATTTTGACCGACTACGGACTTTTAGAATAACCTAGTTATCCATGGATTTAAACATGCTAACATAGGACACAGTTATCATTAATGTAAGAGATGATATCAAAAAGATCAAATCAGATAAAATGATACTGCTATATAGTCCATAAATATCTTAGTATTAAATATAGATTAAATTCAGTCACTTATGCAAAGCCTTAAACTAGCATGCATCTCATATAACATATGAGGTATGGGCTAAGTGAATGTATTTCCTAGACGCCAGTTTATACATGTATACTTTGCTAATGACTATATTTCCTTGTTCTAATATCTTTCTAAGATAATAGAACTGACTCAAGACGAGCTTGGTGCTATGATGTGACCTTTATTCTATAGCCAAGCTATAAATAAGAGTGATCACATAATATCTCGTTAGGTCTCTTAAGGCTCACCATCACCTTGAGATTAGCTATGAATTGCTTGATCCAAGCCGGTATCTTTGTTGCCTACCATGCAACAATGCATTCAGACTCCATTAAGAATGAATACATATCCCATTTGCGATCTAAATTCGTCTTGATTGGTTTGAAAGTAAGCATTCATGTGTTTACCTCATGCTAAGCTATACTTTCACTCCTCTAAAAGCAAAATATATTTCATTTGTCCACTCAAGACACTAGATAATATTCTTAAAAGCCATCTTGTGGCTCATTCCACGATTCCGCTAATAACGACTTGTCATGCTTAAAGCATACGATATACTAGTTCAAGTGCATACAATGGCATAAACTTAATAGAACCACTTCCAAAACGTATTGAGTCTATTTCATCCATTCAATCTCTTTATCTTAAGCAACATTGAGATTTTTCAAGGATGGTACTATATGCCATGGGTAAGATACCTTCCTTGGAATCTTATAGTGATAAGAATTTAACAATTATATCAACATATGCACTTTATATTGGACTAGTAAGTTATACCAATCTGTATAAATGGATCATTATTGCAAAACAGCTCCATGCCAAGACATAATAAATGTCCTAAAAGGTTGGAACGTCGTTTCGAATATGTAATATGCCACTAGCATATAAGATTATGAAATTATAATGCTCCACTACTCTTTATGTAAACACATCATCCAATCTTTGATTTGATAAAACTAAATCCCATGATTTACTTTTGAAAATGAAGATTCCAGCTTCTCCTGGACTTTTGCTTTAATCCATGATAAGATTTCATACCTTATCAAATACTCACACTTTGGATTAACAGAATCTTTTGGTTAACCCATATAGACATCTTTACTTAAATGTCTATTAAGGATAACCATTCTGGCATCCGTCTACCAAATCAAAATCATAGACAATGACTATGGCAGTAAGTATTGTGATGAGTTAAGCATGTCTAAGGAGAAAAGGTTTCCTATAGTCAATTCCTTGAGTTTGAGAAAATCCTTTTTCTGCTAGTCGTGCTCGAAAATTATGCATCTTTCTATTCGTATGAGTTTTCTTTTGAAAACATACTTACTTCTAATAGCCTAGCTACTAAGAGAAAGATCAACCAAATCCCAGATTTGATTATCATGTACGGATTAATTGCAAGCTTTCTTGGCTCCAAGCCATTTATCAAGCCATTAACCAAGTCCCAGACTTGCTTGTTATATATGGATTGCATTTTCTTCTATGCTTTATGGCTTTAGCCTTTAGGCCATTCATTAATCCATGAGTTTTCCACTTGAAACTTATTTACTTCTAATAGCCCTGCTGTTAGAATAAATATTAACCGAATCCTAGACTTGGTTGTTGTGTATGGATCATAATAAGCTTAACAGCTTCTAGCCATTTGACAGATCAACATTTGGCAAAGAAGTTTTGTGGTTAGTGGATCGACATTGATACACTATATAGACTTTGTCATTCCCCATGAGAAACAATATCTCCATGGTTCTTGGCAAATTCTACTTAAACCGCAATATATATGTGTTACACTTGGTGTGTGAACCACTATTGGTTCAGGTTCAACAATTCCTTGTTGATTTACAGTTACAACCTCAAGTTTAGCATTTTACGGTTCTTGAATCTATTCAAGTTCCAAATTATATCCTTTTATTTCTCTTGAAATAAGTTTTTCCTCCAAGAAGACTTTTTATAGTAATAAAACTTTATTTTCAGCAGAAAATAAAATGTTTTTTCTTCCTTAGGGTATGAGACAGAAATACACTTCTTGTCTCTAAGTTCTAATTGTTGTAAGTCTTACGCTCCACGTAGACTACACAATCTCATACCCTTAGGTAGGATAAGTAGATTCTTTCCATACCCTATTTCTCATGGTGTCTTATCCATATTCTTGGTTGTCTCTGTATACACTATACGAGCAACCGTTTCCAAGGCACTACTCTAATAAGAGTGAGGTAAGCTAGAACAACTCATCATTAATAGGACCATGCCTAACAAGGTTCCAAACACACACCGACTTGTGGTGTTCTTAATGAATTGAGTTGAGAAACAATCTCACACTCTCTAAGATGTTTATCAAAGTCAGAACTTAGATATTAACCTCTTCGATCAAACCGAATGGTTTTTATCATTTTTAATTTGATTTTATACTTCATTTTGAATCACTTTGAACATTCAAACATTTCATGTTTATGTGTCAACACATAATCATAACTACTGAATTCATCAATAATCATAATGAAGTATCTCACACCATTACTAGACATCAACTAAAAGACCATAAACATGTTTGTGCATAAGTCCTAATAGATTAGTAATCTATTCATCCAACCAATGATATGTTCGTAAGTCATCTTTTCACAAATACAATATTTTCATACATCAACAATTCCTCACTTATAGAATCCAAGATTCTTTTAGTATGAAATTCTGACATGCAATATTGTTTATGTGTTAAGTATGACAACGTCATAGTCAAGATTTATTAAAGTACGACTTTGATCATCTGGTGTCTGTCATAGAGTTATTATTGTATGAACTACTTATACTAACTCGATAATTTCAATTATGAGATTGAACCTCAAAATTAAATATATCATTTGTATAAGCCAAGATTGTTTCCTTCATGGAAACTAAATAAATCTTTGTTCATACAACCAAGCAACTAAAATAATCTACCTAGTTAGACTGGCTACAATGCAAACATTGCAGGTCGTTTGGTTACAACGTTGAATGTTGTTTTTGCGATTTTAGCCGCAATGCTAACTCTATTAAAAATGGAATACCAAACATCATTTTCAGTCCTTAATTTTTCTTTAACTCTCAATCATTGCAAGTGTGTTTACAGCACCTAGTGTTTAAACACCCTTGTGTTAATGGAAAATATATATAACTCTATTATAGATACTTGAAGAGATAACCCCATTGGCATTGCTATTCATCGGCCTTTCTCTTGGAAACTTAGTTTTATTGATCTTCCATCTATTATTATAAACTTTGTAAAATCCTGATCTTATCGCTCTTCTCAATAGCCTTTTGCATATCATGCAACTTTGAGATAGCATCCTCAAAAACATCTAATATGTAATCCATCACTACATACTCGTAGGAATTTGGAATTGTACTCAGTATCAAACTGATACAAGAGTAAATCCAAAGGAGGATATGATCATTTCCAGCTTTGAATCTCTTTTATTTTGCCTTTTATTAAAGCATAATCTTTAATTTCTTGGCCATATCATAAGCCTTAAATGACACCAAATTTTAAACAAGACTTGGTTCTATTATGGCTAATATGAGATGAGACACGTCAAATGCAAACATTCACGTGATTTATCTACACATCCTTCATAATATTAGGTGTGTTCTTTTATGATGCCATGAAAAAAAAAAAAACTTCAAGGATTTATAACTTCATTTGATGCATAAGCACAATCCTAAGATTGCGAAACCATTTAATTAAGTTTATTCCGCTGAGATTTTCTTAGTCCCGATAGACCGCGGATAAGAGGAGATGGGAGATGGGACACGTGATACATTTGAGTTAGATGATATTTACAAAGCAAAGTTGCATTTTAATACTTTTGATATTTAAATCCTTTAATAATTAATTACCCTTGTTTTATTTATAAACCTTAATTAGTTAAAGGCTAAGACCCACATCACCCTTAACTTCTTGTGCTTGACCATACACACTTTCCACAAGAATTAAGGTGACCGGTAGGTTTGTTAGAGAAACCAATTGCTTACTTGCAACTCTTAGACTCTTGGGATTCATTAACATTACTTTATTAATATTGGCACGTTTAATCCCGGTTCATGCCAACCCGCCCTTTATGTTTGGCCAGACACACTTTCCACAAAGTCGAGTTATAAGTCGTCCTACTTTACAGACATGTGATGCCCGACCCAAGACTCTCGGATAACGCGACAGATCACCTTACCCCGTTACAAAGGCAAATCCAAGTGTTTGGCCAAACGCACTTTACACAAGAAACCCTCGGTAACGTGTAAGTGTTCTAAATAGGATGGCATAGACTTATCGTTTTAAAAATAGGTATTTTACGTTTCATTTAAGTGACTTTACAAAACGTTTTATGTAACGAAATTGCATGCATATATATCGTTACATTTAAAATAAAACCAAGTTTTATTTACCGGTCTTACGTTTAATTAAATTATTGTGACGATTCATTTTAATATCCTAGATATTAATACGTCGGTATTTAAACGTGTCGCCCCGATTTTAGCTATTAATAAATCCTTATATTATTAGCCATTGAGTTTTTATAAAATAATGTGCTTTATTATTTTATTTATCAAAACTCAATTTTTAAGAAAATTAAAATAGTCATTATTTTAGTTTCTTACAAGTCTTCGAACTTGTCAAATATTTTGTTTCGAGTTTATAAAATCTTATTTTTTTTTATCAAACTCATTATTTGCACCATTCATTTATAAAATGATTTTGCTATGTTAAAATCCTAGATTTTCAACATACACAAGCACATACAAATATCACATGCAAATAATATGTGCAAAGCCAAGCCAATAAAGTATGGTGTTTTGTGAGCCAAACAAAACAACCAAAAGGTCTATGGACAGACAAATATCCAAATGCTTGATCTCGAGCTCCCACTTGCTCCAACATCCTGTTCGAAACAACGTGTCCTCCTTGTTGAATTCCTTCATGTGGTTTATCTTAATCTTGTTACATTTTGTAATTAATATACAAACTAATCTATGTACTTTTACAACCCAAAATTAACAAATACAAGACTTGTAAAATAAATTATTACAACCAAATGAAATAATAATTTTACAACCAAATTGGATTCCAACACAACCAAACACAAGGGCCATGACTTGCTTTGCAACTTAACACAAAATATATAAATAAAATATCGTCTTGATATTTTATTAGCAACCTTTTCTTCCTCCTTACATGCATGTGTAAGGTGGTAGAAAATATGACAAAATAAAATTAGTTGCAATAAGTATGTTATTTTTCTATCTTGAAAAATGCCATACTCTCGGTTTTCATATTTTCTAGAATAAAATCGATTTTATGTAATAAACTTCAAGGACTCATATAAGAGGCTCTAATACCAATTGTTGGGTTTTCTACATATCCTTATAAAATCATTTTGCAACGGAAGCGTTTTTGAAATGTTAAATTATAAAACTTTTATAAACAAACCCACCAAGGATCCATATATGAGAAACTTGAAATTAAAATAACACATTCATAGGGTGCTCAGAAGGTTACAACCTTTGTAGGGAAGTGGTTGCTATATGTGTAAGAAGATGACTAAGAACCCAAATGTGTTCTTCTCCAATAGTATCCACACCAAGCAATCATTAACCCGAGATGCTAGTCTCAAACCTATGTGAAGAACACTCACTAAAATCACTCTTTTAGTAGTGTCTTTAAGTATGCAAGTAGAAATCAAACATTCTTACAGAATCAAAATAAACTACAAATGAATACTAGTAGTTTATTATGTTTCTTCATATGTTTTTCATTCAAAAAACTTTCTTGGCTTTCTCATTTGTTCTTTGCCGAGAACTCCCATAAAACCACACACATTTCCTTTTTGGTGAATCTTTATGTATTCACTCATCCATACCATTGCATATCATTTCTTTTTGGAAAAAATACACTAACTTAACTAGTAAGGGAATGCTTGTGTGTGGTTAGTCAAACAAAAGAAAGTATAGTGACCCATACCTTTTGGTTTGACCGAGAATAAAGAGAAGCAACTAAGTAAGTGATGGAAATTGTACAATATTAATAAACAATGGTAAGTAGGACTACCAACTATGAATTAATTTTGCATATAAACTTCGTGCATAATTTATATATACATATTCAAAAGAATATATATATATATATATAAAATCACATGAACAATTAGACGATACGTTGGAGTTCATAATGCAAGATTTATAGAACTCATGTCACAATTCCTTTATTACTTGCATTGAATCTTTATATATAAATAAACATTTATATATGCTCACATATTATTTATATTTCATGTAACAACATAAATATAATCATAATAATATGCTATGATTCAAATACTATCATTTTACTTAATGATATTAATCTTGACACGAAATGGTTGAGTATGTTAAAACCTGGTTTATAACATGTATTAGGATTACTTGCTTGATGTGTGACCTTTGGGGATCATATATCAATGGCAACACTGTTACACGTTGTGTCTTGGGCACATTGGTCCAACACCTGAATCCTGGAGGAAACACTTTTTCTTAAATTGTTTACAAACCTTAATTGCATTCTTGTTTTCTTAGTTCAAAATCAAACCTTCAAACAATCAAATTTATTTTTAAGTCAATAATATAAAATACAAAAATTGCAATAAAAACCAACACTTTCCACAATACTCCTCGTGGTTCGACACCCGACTTACCCTATCTAATAATGTAACTAGGAACTGGATTTTAATCTTATTTTTGACTGAAAATTCGACACGCGTAGGCTTGGCTCGACAGCCTATAAAAGGCAAGCTCGACCAGCTCATATTGGCACCCTAAATTCGATTCCTAAACCCCCGTTTACGATCAAATACCCCTCTAGACTCATAGTAGAAGTAATAAGGTGCTCAGGAATCGTCAAGAGACTCACGGGAAGTTCTCGAAAGGCGTGTGAGGTCGGGATTCGTGGAAAGCTCGTTAGGAAATTGTGACACAGTTAAGGTGAGTTCTTCGAGCCCCTTTTAACTGTTTTCAAATACTTTTGGGCCTGGAATGCATACGTAAATGTTTTAATGTTTTAAACTATTTACGTTATACTGCATAAGAAATATGAGGAGTTAGTTTTGATAAACGTATTTTTGAGTTAGATACGTAGAAATTGTGATATAGATCTATATGTATTATTGAAATAGATCTAAGAAGATGATTTATATGACTTGGAGAAATGTTGGGATTAATACAATGGTAGACTTTTATGTATTGATGATGTGGTGGGCTGGTGGCTGGGTTCGCCCTACATACGGCCTATATATAAGCATTATCAATATGATGAAAGTATACCTAAGTTAGGATTATTGATCTATAATATTGTTAACATGGATATAAGGATATTATTGTGATCATTGTTGGATATTATGAGGATTAATAAACGTATTTAGGGTATAAATACGTAGGAGTTAAAGTATAGATATGATGTTGGTTTATGGCGTTATACTTTATATTGTTAAAAGAATATTGGCCTTACTTTAAGTATTGAGGTTGTCAGGATTATCATCTGTTATAGACTTCCATGTACTGAAAGTGTGGTGGGCTGGTGGCTGGGTTCGCCCTACATGCGCCTTATATATAAACATCGTCAGTATAATGGAAGTATATCCGAGTTAGACTTATGAGAAACCGATACGGTGGGACAACGCTTAAAGTAAACCAATGATGTTTTAATATTATCAAGTATGACTTGTCGTGGTTGGTTAAATAGGTATGAGTACCTATAGGTGGTGAATCTTTGTTCGGGATATGGTTTTAGTCATATACGAACGATGTTAAGGCGAACCGATTCTAAGCACAAGAGTGTCGTGTACGGACTATGTCTTAAAATAAATGGTTTTTAATAAAAAAAAATAATAAGTCAAAGGTCAGTTGGCAATGTAAGGATCTCAATGTCGTGGCTTTGTAATAAAGCGATAGATTTACCCCTGGGGAGGGAATGAGAATGAAGCGGGTTGTACAACTAAGACGATGACGACCGTATGAGAGAGGGGTCAGCTCGTCCCTCGACTCGGTACATGAAGAAGGTTACATTAGAATGACTAAACACTTATTAAAGTCTTATATAAATATTATGAATTAAATCTGGTTTAGTAATTAGTTTAACAATGGGTTATGTTATTAAGATGTTATTTATTATATAACATAGTTAAAATTAATGTTTCTGAAAGATGTGAGTCAACTCTAAACTTAGAACTCACCAGCGTAAGCTGACGTTTCTAAGTATGCATATCAGATGCATGGGAACTTCTGGATGCAAGTGATCGACTGATTAGCATGGATGCATCTCGGACTTAGTTATGCTGGCAAATAGTTAGTAAAATATGATGTAATTTGTATTACCACTTATGTAAATAGCAC
>WOUH02062054.1:0-10582 GCA_009936405.2 Stevia rebaudiana
ATTACTATATAATTATACTCAAACGACCTTAAAAAAATTTCGACCCCCATGAAAAAAATTTCTGGGTTCGCCACTGCTCTCAACCAAAGAATAAGTTGATGCAACATTAAAAGATTAGAGCATTTTAATTAATTCGAGAATGCCAACAAAAAATAACTTCAAAGTTGAGAGTTTAATAAACATTTCCTCAGTTTGGAGTAATCTTTGCCAATAAGTGAAAGTTGAGCTTTGCTTTCGGCTATGTTAATTATACCGGGAATTTTTTAGATTTTTTTGTTCGATTAAGATTTCATGATTTTAATAACAGAAAATGAACGAAGTATTCTTTAATTACTTGATTGGTAAATAAATGAAAATACACGTATATGGAATTTTATTATGCTCGTGAAAAAGTTTAGCGCTCTAGTTCAACCATTAATCATTCATTAGTCGTTTTTAAAAGGACATTCGGGTAGTTAAGTTTTCTTACGTCTAAACTAAAGGTTAAGAATTCAAATCTTATTAAAAGTAGGTGTAACGTAAGTTAGAAGTAGAATTAGATAAGTGTGTATATTTGCTGTAAAAAAAATTATTCGCTAATGATCTATTGATTGCGGATTAACCATCCATGTAGTACGAAGTACGGAATCCAACTTAGTATCTATTTACAAATATAATTTGTGAATTAATCTAAGAAAAATATACATTTAATGAAAACTCAACTTTTTTTAAAGCAAATCATAACGTTTTTATTTGTTTGTACGTAAATTGACTTGGTATACAACAAATAACGGACAATTGTACCTATTCTTTTTTTGTCATTGATGACTCCTTCAAAGATTGCTTTTACATTACGGATTGCCTAGAGTTTACCTAGCATGAATAAATTATAGGGGCAAGAGTAGAAAACAGATATTTATGTGACACTTGTATAAATGGTTTTCTATGTGATCTATTAGAAAATTAATATCATAAATTGTCCATATATCAGTTTTAATCACCTTTTCTATTAATTATTACATATTACTTTATTTTGGTAAAAATTAAATGAACAAATATTATGAAGATTTACACAAGAATAAAACATGGATTTTAGGTAAAACCTTAATTAATATATACATGTTTAGGAGGGTAAGAAGATTACTTGTGAAGCTCGTGAAAACTGACCATATATACATTGGTTAGCTTGGTTTGCCTTTGTAAAACCTAATCATATACGAGTTATTTAAGGAAATTTCAGAAAGTCCGCGTATGAAGTTGGTAAGTAATTAAGTATACACACTTAGTATACTGTCTCCTTTGGTATTTATTGGTTAGGTAAATTATGTTTTTCATTTGGGTTGCCTTTGTAAAATCTAATCATATGTGAGTTAGTTATATGGCATTTTCACTAAGTCCTGCATATGAAGATGGTAATCATAGACTCCTAGTGACTTTCTTAAGAGTTTGTTTGATATAACGTAATGAAATAGATGAGATATTGGAATGAACAAAAGAAAAAAATAAATCATTAATTATCATTCCATTATCTTATTTGGTTACCTCCAAGCCAACCTTTCATTCTCATTAGCAACCTCACCTAAACCGGGTTTATATTAAATCAATATAACTTTAAGTTTTGGTTGCAACCAATTATTTTATGACATGTGGGATGAGAACTGCAACCTAGGTTTGCTACACCAACTAGGTTGCCAACTTAGGCTGTTATTAATTTCTTTTCTTATTGTTTTAATTACTAAAAAATTTGTCTTATTGGTGACCGATCTAAATTAAGGTCACCAATGAGATTAGTCTTAGTATTTATCCGTTAATTAGAGTTAGAGTTTGAGTCCTAGCTAAAATACTTTTCGTAGGCTGTATAAATAGTGTTTGGGTCATTGTTTAAGTAAGGCAATTGGAGTTTTTAGCTGAATAAGAAGTCTGATCAATTGAGTTTAAAGTTTGGGTCTATTTTTCTTTTTAATCTTTTATGTTCTTCAATCTAGTTCAAAGGGTTTATGCCATCAAGTGGATGGATTTAGTTTCTAAGCGGTGCAAGGTCTCGTTCCGTTGAGAGAAAATGACATAGTTTTAAGACCTGATTAGTAAGTGTGTGAGTTTTTCGGTAAAAAAATAGACCCTACTTATCATTTTATGTAACTTATTATATAGATACCATAATAAATACTATAAGTTATCATTAGTAATTAACAATTCATGACCAATATTTTCATATCTGTACTACTTATAACACTAATATAATATTTAGTTAATAGTCCAAACTGTTTAGATTTATTTTTACCGAAATCGACAAAAGAAAATGAAATAAAGTATAACAAACAAATAAAGAACTGGTTTGGCACAATAATTGAAATTTATATCACGGGCTAGCGTATGATCCAAACAATTATTATTTTTTTGTGTAAGATGTAAATTTCAAGCAACATAAACTTTTTCGAGGACATTTAAAATGTCTTATTCAAATATATTGAATCAAACTGCTAATTGAACTCTATTTAGTTCTTTCAAACATGTAAATTTAGCTGTCTAAATGATTAATTTTATACCCAAGGCTTCTTGTCTAATGGTAGTAGGGTAAAAATGGAAGATATTACTCGATTCTAGTCTCATTGGGAAAAATGGTGTAAATTTTAGTAGATTAAGTGTGAGTTTGCCACTGAGAAAAATGATTACTTTCATATTCCGTTAAATTAACCCGTTTATATAATTACATACAAGTAAATCAAATTGAAAGTACATGAAAATGTATCCAAACCATTACCATTGTTTAGATTTGTACAAAATAATCGGATATTGAACTTTTGGGCTAGATCCTGACAACAAAAGGCCCGGTCCATGAACTTTATGGGTCATCGTCAAGTTAAGTAGATCCAAATCGTAAACTATAAGTTTCAACACCTATATTCAGGAAGGGTTCAATGTGTCTAAACAAGTAAAACCGGAGTTTTTTCTTGAAATATTTTTTAAGAGTTGTTTTATCAATGGTATCATACCAAAACACATTGGTCCTCAGGTGGTTCAAGATTCTAAAAAAAAAAAAAATCATAGTTGGAATTACCGGAATCGGTCCACCTATATCCATAAAAAAACTGGTTACGAACCAGTCAAAAACCCAAACCTACCCGAAACCGGTTCTATCTTTACCTGGTTATTGACTGTGTTGGCCAAAACTGGACCCAAACATGTTCTAAAAAAAACCGATTAGGACACCTCTATCAGGTTGTAACAGATGAGTGGTAATACACTAATACAAATGTCGAGTCTTTCAACCAACAAACATTAAAGTTAAATGAACACTGGTTTGTAAGTTTTCAAAACATAAGATTATTTCATATATAGTCTTTTTCCACATTGTTAAAACAACTGCAGAGCCAAACACCCCTTTTCAAAGTGTTTGAATGACAAGCTTTCTTGAATCACAAAATGTGGTATTTTAAGCTAATATGGTTTTTCATATATAATATATAGTCAGTGGTGTTTGACCTCACCGTTCAATGACATGTGGTATTTTAAGCTAATATGATTTTTCATATATAGTCAGTAGTGTTTGACCTCGAGTTGGTTCACCGTTCAATGACATGTGGTATTTTAAGCTAATATGGTTTTTCGAAGTTGTATTTGCAACTTTTGTAAAAAAAAGATATTACAACAAAACCTGCAACTAGGAGTAAGTTGAAACTTTGGTGTTACGATTCAACCAATACGCCCATTATCTATTTATACTAACATACGAGGGAGTTCAGTGGAAAAAAATTAAAAAAAGACGATTAAAACAACTCCCGGGTTTTTTTTTTTTTTTTCAAAATGTTCACAACCAGATTACAAACATGTTTGTTAAATCGAAAAACATTTCGTGTACATTGTTGGAGAAAGGTACGCCGCAAAGAAGACAAAATCAAAGTAAGAGTAGCGAAAATTTGATCATTTTCATTGAAGCGTTTTACAAACTTATACCCGCTTCTAATGCAGTTCTTAGCATAATATTGATTATGAAAACACGAACTGTAAAATACCAAAACTGCCCCTGTGCAGCCAGCTTTAGGGCCAATATCTTCTTCATCAAATTCAAACATCAGGAAAATGATGCAACAAAAGTGATAATATGACAAAGTAGGAACAAATGGTCAACTGAGGACCCAAAACCAGCCTGCAACTAACCGTATCTATAACCATTAACCACCAGACTATATGAAACTTCAACTCAACATTTCTCACTAATTTAATTCACAATTACATAATGAATATACCTAACTGCTGTAAATGCAGCATCTTCTATAATAACTAGACTCTTCCAACAGGGGAAACAGGTGGCAGTGAAGCATAGGTTACAGGTGCCACGTCATCATCCACTCGTTTGGCGACATATGTTTTGAGTTCAGTTTGATGAGTTGACTTTCTGCATTCAATGACTGATATACAGATCGAGAACGCATGTAGAAGCGATAATGAGGCGTTGTAATCGACGGAAAATATACCTTCGTTTATTGGTGAAAGACTGAAAAAGGGTCTCTCGTTTGTAACGTCTCCCTGCGATTAAAAGTAGTGAGTAATAAACTAGACGCGACAATTCCTGACACGACCCGAAATAATGACGAAAAAAATTATCATGTTTTGAGTCGTCATAAGTCGCGTTCGGGTTGAAACTAGGGGTGTTCAAGATCGGATATCCGAACATCAAAAATCCGAAATTTCGGATACCTGATTTTCACTATCCAAATCCGTATCCGAAATTTCGGATACGGATTTGGATATTCAATCTCCGAATCAGAAAAAATATTTATTATTTCATGATCTAAAACAAAAAATAAAGAAAATATTCCGGAAATCCGAAGTATCCGAAAAATATCCAAAAACTATCTGAAATATCCGAAAATTTTCAAAATCAATATTCAAAACTTCGGCTAATTTGGATTTGGAATTTCGGATAATTCGGGTTCGGATTCGGATTTTTTGAACACCCCTAGATGAAACTAGCATAAATTTAAAAAATAAAAAAATTAACTAATTAAAAAAAATAATAATAATAAACTACTTATTAATTATTCACTCTAAACTTGACAACAAGCATAAATTAAAAAAAGTAATCATGTTTTGAGTCGTCATAGGTATCGTTCGGGTTAAAACAAGCATAAAAAAAAATAATAAATTAAAAAAAAAACTATTATTAAACTACTTGTTAATTATTTACTCTAAACTTGACAACAAGCACAAAACAATTATATGAATCATGAAATTAACATACCTGAAGAAAAAGATGAAAACTTTCAGGTGGGTTTGATCTTCTATCAGATTGCACCATGTTATTAAGGGTTCTCAATCTGCAACCAACATCCCAACCACCACAATCACATCTGCCGCCAGATCTCCACCGTTCAACTAGCGGTGATGGTTCGCCTTTTCTTGGAACACTATGATGACCACCAGGTAGAACAACCGTTGTGCTAAAACAATCTTGATTCTCATCATCACCTGTTTTTCTTAAAAACCGTACAACGATGGCTGCAAGTTCATATTCGTGGTCGGGTTGACTTGGGTCAACCGAAGATAAAACAAACTCCCGAATAGTTCCGTTAGAAATTGAAGGGTTTGAAACCTTCATTTGTGCGGTTACATTAGGAAGATACGCGTTACCTTTATCTTTATTGTTATGATATAACCAACCATTTTTCTTTTTTTTAATTTCTTGAATTGTGAAAAATGTGTAAACCCAACTGTTTGTGTCGTCTTTTCCGGTTAAACTTCTTACAGTTGCTGCAAGTATGTTGTTGTTATTATCATCAACTGAAAATGTAAATAAAGGTCGACCGTTTTTTACTGCAACTTGAAACAAAGCTTGCTTTCTTGATAATGATGATGATGATGATGATGATGAATCGTTCATCTTATTTTTACAAGAATTATCAACTTTGATTTGTTTGCAATTTCCCAAATCCATTTTCACTTTTGATTTTATTTTTGAATCTTGAGGAGATTCTAATGTTTTTGTAGCAGATTTTGTAGCTACCAATTTAGAACCCATGTTGAAGCTAAACCGGTTTTTAGTTGCTGAATTGCTACCGATTTTAACATCTGAATTCTTTGAAGAAACGTTCGGTTTACTGTTGGAATCAGCTTCAATTTTAAACGGAAACGAATTTGAGTTATCGTTTTTTAGATTTGAAAATTTTGTATCATCACAAGTTTCATTTACCAACACATCTTGGATTTTCATCTTTCCCTTTGAAGATGATGATGATGATGCTGTTTGAAAACTTCTCATATCATCTGATGATTTAGATTCAACAAGATCTTGATGATCTAAATCATTGTTTTCATAACCTCTTGGTTTCGTTCTTGATCGGTTGGTAGTTTGGATTTTCATCTTTCCCTTTGAAGATGATGATGATGATTCTGTCTGAAAACTTCTCATATCATCTATCATTTTAGATTCAACAAATTCTTGATTACGTAAATCATTCTTTTTAATACGTACCCGTGAATTAGTTCTTGATCGGTTGGTAATTTTCTTCTCAACTGTCACATCTTTAGTCAAAATATCTTCAGTAGATATGTTTAAATGAGAATGAAGAGATGATTTATTATTACTCGAGTTGCTGCCAGATGGAGAATTCTTATTCGTTGTGATAACATTCTGTTTATGATGATGATATTGCCATTGCTCTAATTGTCCCCAATCCAAAACACCAAAATTTAAAGCTTTATCTTGAACTGGTTTTCCTCTTTCTAAATAACTTGGTAAATTTGACATATATTTAACAATTTCTTCAATTTCCACAGATTTGCTTGCAACATGTTGTTTTTGACGGTTGGTTGAAGACCCTGATGCCATATTTAGTAATTCTTTATAGCATCGATCATAACAAATAAGATGGCGTTTTTTAACAAAAAAATATTTTCATCCCAAATTAGATCTATTTCCTCAAAAACCTGCAATTGCGTGCAGAATACAAACATAAACAAAAAATTTAGCATATAAATGGATTATGATAGTTTAAATAGCAAATGCAAGTACATATGTAAGCTGCAGTTTTCGTCCCTGAATTTGCAAGATTTAACAGTTCAGTCCACCCTTAACAGTTTCTGATTCTAACGTTTCAAGTCTTAACAGTTTTCGTCCCTAACATTTCAAGTCTTAATAGTTTTCGTCGCTAACATTTCAAGTCTAAACAGTTTTCGTCACTAACATTTCAAGTCTACAGTTTTCGTCAACGTTTCAAGTGTTAACACTTTTCGTCCCTAACGTTTCAAGTCTTAATAGTTTTCTGTTAAGGTTATAAGGACGAGAACTGTTAGGACTTGAAACATTATGGATGAAAACTGTTAAGGTGGATCAAAACTGCTAAACCTTGTAAACCTCAAGGACGAAAACTTCAGTTTTCTCTTAATATTATAAACTCATATATAGACTCTAATTTTCAATCATTAGATTCAATAAATGCGTGTTCCCAATAGAATTTTGATTTTGACTACAATTATTAGGTTCTTGTTATAGACAAATTAAGTACAAATGTACAACCAAAGTTGTTTCACCAAACTGAGTTCATTGGGTATTCTAGATCACAAGTTTGCATACATAGTAGCATGAAGACAAAATGGAGTCTATAAAAAAGGACAATGAGAAACTGAAAATGGAAATTTTGTGGTCCATGTAAATCATGAAAATAAGTTATAAAGATATGGTAATAAGATTGCAAAGTATCACAGGAACATTATAAACAAGATTCCATGATGATGATAATGAAGAATGCTGAATAACAATTATAAAGATTTGAGTTTTGAAAAGCATTGATTAAGGCATGTGGTGAAAAGATTAGAAAATGAAAGTGGGAAAGGGGAAAAAGGGCAGTAAGCACACTGTCTCATTATTATCATCTTTTAATCTTAATTAATTACTTTTGTTATATTGTTTTACTTTTCTTTTTCTTGCTTACCATGTTTTCATAGTAAATAATAACTTTTGACAGAATCACACTACACTCAGATTCAATTTCTGCTTCAACTTTATAAAAAAAGAAATAAATTGCTACCCTTTTATAACAAAAACTATATAAATGGTAAACCTCTGTTATTCTTTTCGAAATTTATGAGCAATCAGACTTGTACCCAAATGACGTCAGCCCATCTTTTAGGGTAACAACTTCAAAGGTTCAACATATAGAATGCATTTAGCAATTAAAGCAAATTTAGGGAATTTTGTTTCCTTTTGAGTCTGCTAAATTGCTTTATTCACCAATAATAACTTCAAGAACAGCTAAAGTAAACAATCAACATTTATAAAGAAACAAACAAAATTCAGAAACAGACAACATCTCTCCAAAATTTCAAGAAATTATTCACTGAGGCATTTCGTCGAGCAGGTGCAACACTTGAATCATTCACTAATGGGTTCATCAGGATGAGCAAAATTATGTCAGTGTCGGTGACATTGAACACGATACAACTAATTTTGTAACATAAATCGAAGTAATTCGAAGCTGTAACAGAAAAAACGAAAGCTTAACCATAAAAAACAAAGAAAAGATTTGACCTTTTGCTTAATCTTCGTCTTCCCAGAATCCAGAGAGAATTTTTACGGAATGGAGCGGTGTAATTTTTAGAGAGAGAGAGTGTGTCGAGGAGAGAGAGAGGTATTCGCGGGTGGTGATGACATATAGAAAGAAAAAAGTAATGAATACAATGATGAATCTGCAGGTGGGACATATGACAGTGCATCTGGATTTGAGCCTGCATTTTCTCAAATAAAAAAATAAAATATTGGTTTTAAAGTTTGATCGGTGTAGTCGTTGAAACTTTTTTAATACTCTTCTACACTTTATAAGTTATACTTTTAGTTCATATAGAACTTATAATCAAGTCTCTTTTGTGATTACTTTAAATATAAACTTTGTTTTAGTTTCAATTATTGTCGTGGGTATAAAAATGTTACTCTTGAACAGGACTAATTATCATTGGGATGTAAGTTAATTACTAAGTTATCATCTTATGTACATTTATTAGCTTTGATAATATAACTTTTAAAACAGTAAAACTACATGATGATGTGTTAAGGGCTAAATTTGTAATTTACTCGTTACATTATGCATACACGAATGAACACTTAGCGCCATTGGCATATTTTACGTACGTTAATGAGTATATTAAAAGTCCAACATGTCAATTATTACAAAATTATTTGGGATGTCAATTACATTGTAAATAAAATATCAATTATGATTGTGACTGTCAAACAACTAATTTTGTTTAACTTAATTGATTGTTTTTATCACTATTTCATGAGCTAGTTAAGTCGTTAACATCAAAGTAAGTTTGGGGAAAATAAAATACATTCGGATGGTGGAAGATATGAAGATTTATGAGGTGTAGCTTTGTTTTAGCACCTTGCAAATTCTTATTTTATTTAATAAAGTATGATGAAGAATTATGTTGGTACCATAGTCATTCAAATTAGGAACCAGAATTGATAAATTATGGCCCCTTTGTTTTGAAAAATACATAAATGGTCCTCTAACTTTTAAAAAAAACAAAACAAAACAAAAAAACTCAAAAGTACCTCATGTGCATTGCACGTGACTGGTTTAACAAAATAACTTAATGATCCTTAGTAAAAAAGAATAAAACGTGTAAGGGTTTAAAACATGAAGGACGTTTTTAGACAGTTTTGAATGCAAATGACAAGTGTTGAAAAATAGTATAAAGTAAAGCACGAAAAGTATAATTTACTCAATTTTTTATTTCACCATTGGCTCATGAAATTCAACATACAACTCTTCATAGCAACTTTTAATTTACAAAGAGTTTAGAGAAAAATTATCTAGAAATGAAATCACAGTCGACTGTACACCAATAGTTGAAAATCCACGCAAGTCACAAGATTGACGCCATGGTCTAACCATGCAACAATCGTACAACGTTTGTCTAACAAAATCCCCAATTTTAAAGTCTTCCTATTTAGAACCTAATTCTCTATTCTTTAAGTGATCGACTCTGCGTTGTTCCTCTTAAAAATGTGACCTTAGACACAAGGTCACGTTATACATAGATTTCAACAAACCGGATTTTATTCTTGTTATGTTTTATCAACACACGATGATTTAGCATTGATACAATGTATTGAGCTCTGGCTCATGCTTGTTGATGCACTATAAGTGGTCTATGTATATTGACTTAAACTTAACTCTAAACACAACGAGTAATAAACCAGAAAAACACGAACTAAACCACTAGACAGGTAAGTGAACCTATCGTTTTGCAGAATAGCTATACGAAAGTCCGGATATCGAACCCACGAGACACTGACACAGACGAAACTAGACTCAACACACGACTCAAACAGAGGGGGGGTTAATTAATTTGTAATTGTGAAAAAGGTCTAAATTGACAAAATAAACTAAATGACTTAAAATAACCAAACGTAAAGAAGGACAGACACGAAAACACTGATTTGAGATTCAAATATGAGAAAACACTACCCAGGCTTCGAATCCAGCTAATGACTGAGAACTGACTATGACTTGACTCTGACTAACCGACAGCTAGGAATCTTAAACAACGGACTTTGAACCCCTAGTGGAACCCGAATCACTCTCCAAGATTATAACCACCA
>WOUH02062075.1:0-10582 GCA_009936405.2 Stevia rebaudiana
GCCTCGATCAGTCAGTCGGGTTAACTTTAAACGCGATTTCCCGCTTCGTTCGGACTCCGTTTTACGCGCGGTTTTCACCTACGTTCACGATTTTTCGTTCCGGATCTAATCCCATTGGTTTCACCTCAATTTGAGGTGTCGGGATTTTGGACTTATAGAACGGTGCATAGTTTTGCGTGTAACTTACAAACCGTTGCTCAAATCGAAATTCCGGATACGCTCAAATGAATCAAAATACAATGTAGAATATAATAAGACTGTTTATTTCACATAAATATCGAATTACATTAGGTACCGACCGGTTTTACAAAAGTTAAAGACCGGAATTTGATCGGTTAACTACCGGAAAACGGCCAGTTGTTATAGTTTTCCCCAATTTAGTTGCTGTAAATTCCTACACTCACGTCTTATAGCTTCAAAAGATGAGGAAGACGTATAGCTTCAAAAGATACGTATAGCTTCGATTCTTTTATTAGTTTATTAAATTGCTGTAAATTCCTACACTCAAGTCATATAGATGTGTTTGATTCTGCTCCTGCAATTCATGAAATTGTGATTCAGAAAGAAAATGATATATATAGAAAAAAAGAAAAACCCAGATCAAAATCAATCTAACAAGTGCTCTATTCCTGAAATCAACCAAACACCAGGTAATGAAAATGTGGAGGTTTTAGTTCCTTAATGGGTGTGAAGTCTAAGAAGCATCTGAACCGGTAACCGGCGTTGCTGCCGGAAGTTATACGGATTTCAATGACTGATCCTGATGCCACCGATTCATCTAGTGATGAGGAAGAAGAACTGTTTGCTCGCTGGCGGGTGAAGAAGTATGTGAATGAGGTTAGTATACCGTCGAGGAAGCTCCAGGGTGTTTGGGGGTTTTTTAGAGAGAGAGAGTACCGAGATAGAGCAGAGATAGAAAGAAAGGGTGTTGGGTTTTTTAGAGAGAGAGTAGAGAGAGCAGAGACGGAAATAGACAGAGTTTGAGTTTTTGGCAAGTTTAGCCTCTAATATTCTATTGATTTTACATTCTATATTAAAATAACTATTTGAGTCTGTGAGGACATTTTGGTCTTTTTAAAAAATTTAACAGAAAAATCTATCTCCGTTAGTCAAAAAGGACTCAAACGGAGAGAAAACGCAAACAACTGACCCCAAATAGATGAAAATAAAAAATTTGTAACCAAATGGATAGTATGGTGAAACCTCATGGAGGCAAACGGCAATTTACTCTATATATAATTATTGAAAAATAATGCGATTCAACGATTAAAATAAGTAATAACATTGTATATGAACAAATGCCTCATCAACTAATCGACATAATTAAAACTATTTTGTACGATTGTTGTGATGAAATAATGCCTCATCAACTAATCGAGATATTTAGATCTCTTTCATATGATAGGTGTGATGAAATAATGCATCATCAATCGAGATAATTAGATCTCTTTCGAACGATAGGTGTGATCAAATTGTCTTCTTTAAACTCACATGTTTAATGGCTGCATACAAGTAGAAATAGCACATAACATGCTAACACATACTAAAGCACAATTCAAATAAACATCTAAGATTCATATGTGAGAGTTTGAAACAATTGATTTGATAATGACATGTGTAATAGCCCAAAAAGAAATGAAATGAGATCAGGAAAACTCACCGCTTATCCAAATATTACAACCGTTACGGTTGTAATTCTTGAACGGTCAACAAAACCCTAAATCGAATACAGTAATAGAATGCAAGCTTAGTATTAACGATCTAAAGTATCTAGAAGTCGGGATTCGAGATTTTCAAATAATTATTATTTAGAATATTATTATAACTCAACTTTTGTTGTTTTATTATTTAGAATGACACGCATTATAGATGTCTCTATAAATGAATATAGCATAATTGAATTTTTGAGTTTGAAATTAAGTATGATTTTATAAGAAATTCATAAAAACTTCAAATTTTTTTTATAAATTAAGTTCTATTTATAAGATTTTAAAACTTAATCGGCTTTTTAGTTTCATGAAACAGTTGTAGTTATATTCATGATTTCATATATTAGTTTTTATAAAACTAGTTAATAAGTCTTGAAATAATTAATTAAGTTTGATATGATATACTAAATAATAATCAAATAATGCTAAGTTAAGTATGAAGGCTGCATACATATTCTATATCAAAAATATATGTAAAATCATTTAGTGGCCATATGTATGTACATATATCGTTTCATGCGTCGACGTACATCTACACGTTATTCATAAATAACATTAGTAATTAGAAACCATATATACGATTTAGAATTACATTAAATAAATAATTTTGATGACTAAACAATTAGATCATGAATACTTGCAAATTAAGAACTTTTCATATTTAGTGTTGTGGTAACTTTATATAAATGTAATCAACTTTTAATTTTGTTATAATTAAGTTAGTCATACCTTTTTTGTGTTTCAATTAGCTTACTCATACTTTTTTTTGTTTGATTTAGGTCACTTTACATTAAATAAGTGTTTTCAATACTATATATTTTACCTACAACATTAGGTTATCATGTCATTTGAATTTTTATTTTTTTTTTACTTTTTAAAAAATTTTGGTGGTTGATTATGTGAATAAATAATAAAAAAAATTAATAATTTTGTAGGTAAAAAGTATATAATTAGAACGCATCCTTAAAGTAGAGTGATTTAATTAGAACAAAATGACGTATGAGTGATATTATTAAAAAAAAAAAAGTATGAGTAACCTAATTGGAATAAAGTTGAAAGTTAATTATATTCTGTGAGATTTTTCAGGGTTCGGCTAATTATGTTTTCTGGTTCATCTCATCTAAGGATTTTCATGTTGAAGATTCCGTTTTCATATGACGTGATTACAAACTCATAGTTGCCTATCATTATGTTAATTCGTAACTTGTAAGTATCCGATCATACTCACATCCAGATTGGTAGTTCATGAGATTACCTTAAGCAAAGTTCAAACAGTGGTAGTTCGTTCTTCTACGAAGGTGGTGACCACAACTGGCGCGTCTTTTGTGAGCGTAACTTCAAGGCGGAGGGTTTTGTAGGCAGAAAGCGACACGATGATTTTAGACTATTCACCGGGTCACTGGTTGTGGAGAGACGTACTAGCAAGACTACCGTGAAAAAAGTTCGAATGGTGATTCATATCATAATTTCGGTAAGATTAGATGGTAGTCGATGGTTGATGTGGGTCGCCAGCTAACGCATGAGAGTTAAAGTTGAGCAAGAGTCGGTAGATGTATTACTTAATCATGCCTTGTACCGGCCAACTCAACACTTGAAGGGAGTCGGTAGACATAAAACACATTCACGCATACGTTACACAAAGTGATCGGTTGGTGGAATGGTAGGAATTGAAGACAGAAAGCTAACACGCAACGGATTAATCGGATTAAGATGAGCAGATTGGAAATGTTCACGTGGGAATCAAGTTGATTATTTCAATTCAAAACTTAATTGATTATGAAACTTGATTTTTATAAATGAATGATAATAAAATACAACTCCTATTGTTACGTTGGTTATATTTTAATCTATTAATCAAATTGTAACTTTTCTTATTCATCCAAAATTCATAACTTTCTTAAATGGGAATAATTTATCATCTTCATTCCAATAACACTACATCAATAATTTATCATCTTCATTCCAATAACACTATACATCTTATTAAAATCAAAGACAATGATTATACTCTTGGAATTATTTGTCAAAAATTATGCGGATTACTCGTCGGATCTACCGGATGTTACAGTCTCCCAAACTTTAGAAAATTTCGTCCCGAAATTCATTACAAGGAGGCTATCAGAAAGAGGTTGAGGTATAGATGAATTTTAGTACATAACTGAATTTCCAATGATTCCTACTATTGAGATTTGACTATGTTTGTGACACCTGTCAATTTTCCAGGTCCGCTTCCGACTCATTTCGTGCTTACAATTACATGCGATATATATTGTACATGAACGATAAGTATAAATATTAATATTTAGATATATAAGTAGCCTTTATGCCCTAAACTACGGGAATGCGAACAAAAGTAATTTGAAAATATCAAGTTCTACGAAATCAGATTTAACGATTTTGGTGCTATTACAAAATCGTGAATTTACTAAACGCTACACGGCATGTTGGATGACAAAATTCGAGACACGTAGTGTCCGGAATCCGAATGCATAAACCAAATTTCTTGAAAACGCAATCAAGAAAAACCTCTAGTAACCAACAATTAACTATCTTTATTACATCTCCTTATGAATACATACATATACTTAGACGCATACACATGCATACACAAGAAAAGAAATATCGAATTTTATTATATAATATCTCATGTACATGAAAGAAATCTTATAAATTATTAAGAAGACGATGCTTCCATCTTGCAAAATCTTTGACCACATTCACTACTAGAAAATTGGGTATTTGCCACCACAATTTTGGTGTCAAAATAGTCACAATTACCTAATTGTGACTAACTATTTTGACACCAAAATTGTGATGAGAAAAACCTTGGTGTCAATTGCTCTTTTGACACTAGTTTGACACCACAGATTTTGTTGTGACCAATTTGTTACCACATATAATTGTTACCATTTTGTGACCATATTTGCTACCATGTTGACACGATTTTTCCACCAAAATTTGCCACCAATTTGACACCGCTACAACATTTGACACTATTTTGACACCAAAACTCAAAGTATTTGCCACACCATTTGTCACAAAAACTCAAACTATTTGCCACCATTTTGACACCAAACTCAACTATTTGCCACCATTTTGACACCAAACTCAAACTATTTGTCACCATTTTGACACCACACTCAAACTATTTGACACCACACTCAATCTATTTGCCACCATTTTGACACCAAACTCATACTACTTGCCACCATTTTGACACCAAACTCAAACTATTTGCCACAATTTTATCACCAAAACTCAAACTATTTGTCATCATTTTGACCTGACAATTTTAACACCTGATACTATTTTACACCAAAACTCTAACTATTTGCCACCATTTTAACACCATTTTGAGACTATTTTAACACCAAAAAAAGCAACAACACCAAAATCACAAAATTTTATCAAATATACCAATTTTGACAACATAACCTAATAAAATAATATCATCTAATCCAAAAAAGATAACATAAAAACATAAAATCAACCAATAAAGTATGCATTATTCCAAACAAAATAATCTAGATCACCAGCTTGACCACCACCTCCTAGATCACCAGCTTGACCGCCACCTCGGCCAACACTTAGACCATCAGACAGAACACCGCCTCGAGCTATAGTAACTGCCATATCTACAACAATACAAATCATAAATACTTAGAATCACTTAAAATACTAATCCAACTAAATAGTCAAAAATAAAACTATAATTTAAATAAAATTACAAAATCAACTAGATTACCAGCTTGGCCAACTCCTCGACTAACACCGTCGACGTCGCGGAGATGCCAAATTGACTGTGCCGTTGCATCTAACCACCTTGATTTGGAGAAGGTGTTTACGGTTTATGGGAAATAAGGTAATTGGGGATTTTTTAACCCTAAAAGAGCGCTTAAATTTTTATGTATTTGCGACCAGCTAACTTTTGGTGACAAATTGTGGTGGCAATTGCTGATTTTTTCTAGTAGTGCGATTAAGATGACACTTAGTTTCCAAAGGGACATTTCACACATCGGTTAGAATCTTTGATTCCCAACATGTTTCTCAATCTGCATGAAAAAGCATTAACAAATTAGTAAGATGTCATAAATATAGAAAGCAAAACACAAAACAAAAAATGCAGGCTTTTACTTACCCACGCAACAGTATAATAAATATTAGAAGCTTTCCTTAACAAAATTGGCAATTTGCTAGCAAAAGTAATGTAGCCTTATTGAGATTAATATTTCAAATAATAAAAATTGAGTACCTGAAAAACCAAAACCAATGAAATGGAAGATCCAGAAAGAGATGGTGGACTTGAAAGCTTGAGTTTTGGATTGGCAGAATATGCTGATAGAGAGGCAGATAGAACCTTTAAAACCTGCAAAATAAGTCAATTAAAACAATCACAGGTGAACAATACCGAATTTGAATTCTACATGTGATTTTTTTAAACTTATATATATACACACATTTTTTACTTATATTGACAAATTTTCAACCGATTTTGTCCAATTTTCAAGTTTGACCGGTTATCAATTCTAGCCTCTGATTAGGTGAAATCGCAATGGTGGGTTACAACATTGCTTTCAACATGTGTTGTTTTAGGCTATATTTTTTTCATTTGACCCCTTATAAATATTACATAACCATTGACCCACTCATAAGTAAACGGGTCAAAAGGATAATCTTCAGCAAAAACATGATTTATATTATAGATCTCAAATCTTATCTTACCTCACATTATCCACATCAAAGAGATGAGGATTAGTGCAGGATCTAAACGTATTATAGGCTGATGATCCAAGAAAAAACATTTATTCAAAAGCTGCATTAAAAAAATATATAAACTAATTAACTACCACATGAGGGACACAAATTATTTAAATGTTTAATTATAAAAACCTGTTGTGGAAGAGCAAAGTTTGCAGGGTGGTTATTTAAATTGTGATTACCTTGGGCTTTCAAATATCTCAACAACATTTGTTTCGCCTTTCGACTTGTTCGGCAACAGAATCCATCTGTCAAAACAACCAAATGAAAAATGCAGGTTCAATATATATTTCCAATTTAAATATCTAAAACCTGTATGACCAATCCAAAATTGGATTCCCTCATGAATGGTCGTCATCCATGGGAGCTTGGAGAACTTGTTCTTGACCAACCTGCAAAGAAAGTTGACCTTTTTAACACTATTTTGTTAATAAATAAAAAAAACATGATAACTGATTAAAATTCTTGAAGTATAATACTAATTTGCATAAAGCAGTTGGGTCGCCAATTCAAACACCAAGAAAAACAGCTCTTTCCGTATGATGTCTAATTCCACACCATAACTGAAAATAAATGCAATATTCCCCAATTGACAAAGTTTCAATCAAATTATAGAATTTTCAAACACACTATAACAATTTCTATGCTTCATGGATGACAAGATTTCATCAGCAAATTACTATTAAGTTCAATAGCATGAATTTTACTCTTAATTTTCTCAATATCTTAATTTTCAAGCATAATATGACAGTGATTCCTCTAATACCAGATTCTTTAACTCTTGATCTTGTTGTGACTCCTTACTAAATGAATCATCCAATATTTGATAATTTAAACATCATGATTGAAGAATATAGGATATGAACATATTCATAGTTATATATATCAATTTTGTTATATGCTCATAGCTTTCTTATTATCAAAATAAGGAGTAAGTTTTACGATGTGTGTACATGTATGGTCCTAATAATCACCATGAAAACCGTAAAATCAACAGGAGGGCATCACTACTATTTGAAAGTTCCTATACTCTCAATGTTAATAAAACTAACATACAATTAACTCACAAAACAATATAAAAAATCAAATACAACAAAGATTAGAGTGAACTAATCAGATATGCAAAATTAGTACAAATCAAACATAAATGGTTGATGTTAACTACTGATTAACTGGAATCCAACTTGAAATTAAATCAAAAATCGACAATTGATGAACTACAATCCAAATGAAACATAGAAAGCAACGATTACATGTTAGGAGGTGAGAACGATTACCACAGCGTATGCGACAGGCGTCTGAATGCAAGATGATCGAAGACGAAAAACATGATAGTGTCGAAGATGATCTGTGAAAAGGAATAACAGATGTGAAGACAAAAAATATATGCAAACTTCGTGCGTATAAATCAAACATAACCGGTTGATGTTAACTATTGAGTAACTGGCATGCTACCTGAAACAAAGCAAATCGATAATTGATGAATTGAAAAGCAAACACAACATGGAAGGAGACGATCGACGAAGAATATTAGCGTTAGCTAATCATACATGCGTAATTAGTACGAATCAAACATAACTAGTTGATAACTTGATATTAAATATTGATGAACTGGAATCCAAATTGAAATTAAACAAATCACCAATTAATGAACTAGAATCCAAACAAACATGGAAATCGATGATTACCTGTTGCGAGGTGAATACAGTTACCACGAAGTATGTGACTCGTGTCTAAATGCTGATGGTGATTATATCAGCAAAGAAGATGACTGATGAAGAAGAATATGACGGTGAAGAAGATGATCAGCGTAGAAGAATACCGGTGCCAGTGGTCGAATTAGTGCTAAATTGATTTTGGGGCAATTGAAATTGCCGCTAAGTATATGCGTACGACGGTAGGTTAATTTAACTAACTTAAAATTTTATCCTTTTGACACCACACTTTTGGTAGCAATTCAAGCGCTTTCAATTTTTTACAAATTGAGACGGTACTTTTGGTAGGAATGTCTTTTGGGGGGAAATAGGTCACAAAATTTGCTATCATTTATTTTGGTGGCAATCGCCAAGTTTTCTAGTAGTGCGATCTTTGCTCGAACAAATATCAGACGGAAGTTTGTAGATTCGTGAATCAAAACACATGTATATAACTCAGATCGGATGATTTTATTCATAATTTGACAATGATTACAATCAATACCGAAGGAGTATACATAATCATAACATGTAAGCTCACATTCGCGAATCACTCTTTCACAAAATTTGAGATCAAACTTACATAATCAAGAAATGAAACTGCTATTTATAATACACCTTCATTCGCATGTAGTTTATGCGAAATGAGCTTCTTTCGCTTACAAACCATGTGAAAAAGCCTCTCTTCCGCACCTAGTCATGTGAACGAGCAGTTTCTCGTATATTTTCACGTTAACGAACTGGTAAGTGTGTTCGTCCAATATTCAAAAAGTAACATCCACCATAAATGCAACAACAATATTTGCATGAGGGAGATAAAGTACAACACACACACATATATATATATATACATATATATATGGTATTAATAGAATGAAAACCCAATTTTAAATGAGAAAACTCAAGAAAACTATATAAAAAATCATTATTGTGTTTTTACAAAAAATATGGCAGGTTTTATACCTATTTTTGTTTATTTTTTATAAAAAAAAATTAAAAAGTGTTGAATGATTTTAAAACAAAAATCCGTAAAAAAAAGCGCTCTCATATGTAACTGATGGTTTTCAAACATGTTACATATGTAAAATGTGTAACATATCTGTATTTTACAAAAAAAATGTTATTTTTTATACATATCATTTTTTTTTAATTTCCACTTGGCGCTTTTTTGTTTTTTATCCACCAAAAGTCATAAATTTGAATGTAGAGTTAAAAAAATTAAAAATTTACGTTGTTACATATGTAAATACGATGTTTCCATAAGCTTTTCAGTGAGAGTCAGTTTCTTGTTTATACTTCGCCTATATATATATCTATATAGGAGACGTGTATTACGTGAACGTACTCTTAGATAGCTAACCAAAAAACTTAATTTGTATCATTCATTTTTTTATATGGGCCCTCCATTTTAAAGATGTTTGTACATACTATATACATGTGTTACATTCTATATTTATGTGTTACACATCTTAAAATTGAGGGTCTAGATTGAGTTTTTTTGGTAGGTCTCTAATATCATGTTCACATGATACACACTTACTGGTTACATCCCTACTTACTGGTACACTGGTCGGACCAATTTCAAAAACTAGATAAGTATAAAAGGAATAGAAAACTATTTTGTTGTGGAATTGTATGTTTTAGAAATATAATGCTTCAAAAGATAAAATATGGAACCTAAAGTAGTAAACAAATCTGTTAATTAGATTTTGTGGAAAGAAGTTAAAATTTTGAAATTTTGTTCGTCAACGTGGTCTGCTTCAATTGGGGACGAATCAAATACTCTAACCCGGATGAATTAACTATATTGCCGATTTTAGGTTCGACCAACGGGTCTAATCGAGATCTAAAAGCATGCATGGGAACGACATGGTATTTCATTTGCATGCACATGGGTATGAGAATGTTTATACTTCAATTAATTTGTTTGTCTTCATTAGCATCTCATCAGTTGAATTGAAGCCTTGAACACCATTTGACTTTTATGGTCAAAGATCGTGTGAGCTGTGATAAATTTTAAAGTCAATTATGGTTGCTTTTGACCTCAAAGCTATCCCTCTCCTCTCATTACGAATGCATATAACTATGGAATGAATTAAAAAACATTTGACTTATAAGGTCAAAGAAAATTGGTTGTAATGTCCCAAATCATTCATTTTGACTTTGAAAAGTCAACATATGTTCATGTGTATTAATACGATATGCATAAGAAATTAAATGAGTGTTACTATTAATTGGAAAACACAAACAACGAGCCACAAAGATACATTTTAATTTTATACACCATTTGAATACAGAAGTACAAACAGTAATACAAACAGAGACTACAAATTATAACATGGAATCAATAAGACTATGTGGTATATCTGTGAGTGGGGCGTGGGTGGCCCCAATAACGCCCCCAACACCGCCCCGGGGTGG
>WOUH02062086.1:0-10581 GCA_009936405.2 Stevia rebaudiana
ATATCTCTATTGAATCATTGCTATTGTGTAAATCCGATGAGTGACGTCACCTAGGGGCCAAGCCTGGGAGACGGGCGCCACAACACGTAACATTAATTTGCATTACATGATAATCTTAGTAAAGTCTGTTGTACAAGATGATAACCACAAATGGAGAAACTCATAATCTAAATCTCAAACTCAATCGGATTTAAGCGTTCATTTGAGAATCTAAACGTATTCAAATCTTCATTCCTATTTGAAACTTTATACTACAAACCTATTTAAATATCAAATTCAAAACATTGGGTTACGTTTTATCCAAACCCAATACCTTGGACTACATTGTTATGCAAGTATCAAATTCCATGTTTTAGACTACATTCTTAATCAAATATCAAACCTAATGCATTAGATTTCATTTTTATTCAAATATCAAATTCAAAACCTAGACTTCACTATATTCAAATATCAATTCCAATACTTTAGACTACACTTTTGTTCAAATGATGATTCGACATGCTATACTACCAACTTCAGTAAATAATAATTTAAAGTCGTAGACTACCTTTCATTTAAATTCAGAACTTTATACTTCAAACCTTATAATAGTAAAACCTAATCATAATTAAATGTCATGATCCTATTCTTAATGTCCAAGAGTATTCAATGACACGATAACTATTGGTCTATGATCCTGAATTCCCTTTAACTCAATACTTTATAACCAATTCTAATTATCATAATAGTTCCATTGACATGTCAGCATTACCATTGGATTTGATTAAGGCATATGCTCATATATTGAACATGTGGTGGGTTAGTAGTTGGGTTCGCCCTACATACACCCTATATATAAGCATCGTCAATACATGAAAGTACACTTTAATCAGAAATTATGAGAAACTGACTCTCATTGAAAACCAACAAATGTAGCTTTTCGCTTAAAGTAGGGGAGAAGTATATTACCTATTCCACACATTTACTGTGATCATTTGTATTCGAACAAACCTACTACCACACGGTAAACTCTTTGAATTTTCTTTTGATTTATTGAAGCACATTAACCTTGACCTTTTTCAAACCTAAACTAAACAAATTCATAATTTCTTTTATCAAGAAAATTTCTAGATTGATCAAAATTCAAACCCGACTATGCAGAAACATTCACATGCAATTCTGGATCTTTTTAATAAGAACAACTTTACGACAAAACCAACATCATTAACCAAAATCGGTATACACATTCATTTCCTAATAACAACAAATTAAAATCCGTTAGAAAAACAAAACCCCGGAAATAACATGACACACTTTTATCTAAATACATCACTAGTCTATAGTAACGTGAGCAACTGCATACCTTTTTCATGACAATACTCAAATCTCATTTTCTTTACGTCTCGATGCAAACCTTTCACACTCAACTTTAGAAGCAAACACAAGCAAACCCTTGTAGCACGGTGCCTTACATAGTCAACAAACTAAACCTTAATCTCATCTCGGTTGTGTGATTGACTCGTGACCATTAATACGAAACAAGAAATCATAGCTATGGAATTTATTTCCAAGCTCCCTTCTACTTCCAGTGCTCAAACGTTAATCACCACGCATCCTATCAAACTATCACCTCGTATGTAGGTCCACTCAAGCACCTTACCAGGACTATGGTTGTGACTTACAACTCAAAACAAACACATCCTATGCAACCCGGATCACCCTTGTGTCTTTCTTCCAATATACATTGGTGATTCAATGCATCACATAGCGAAATTTTTGGAAAGAAAGGCAAGCTATCTCCTCGATATGGCAATCCTTTTAAATTCTTGGAAAGAGTTGGTAAAGTAGCCTACAAACTTGATCTACCGCAAGAATTATCAAACATTCATCCTACGTTCCATGTCTCCAATTTTAAGAAATGCTTGGCCGACGAAAATCTTCACGTGCCTCTCGATGAAGTGCGTATGGAAGAGACGATGCACTTCTTGGAGAAACCTATGCATATCGTAGATTGAGAAGTCAAGAAACTTAAGAACAAGCGCATTCCAATAGTTATAATCCGTTAGGAATCTAAGCGTGGATCCTAACTCACGTGGGAATGCTAAGATCAAATGTAAACAGTGTAACCACAACTTTGCACTTCTACTTCATTGTAATTAATTTCATGACGAAATTCTTCAACGAGGGGAGACTGTAACATCCGAGATTTTCATTAAATGTGTTATTTAATTTTATCCTCAAAATTTATTTATCACTTTGTAACATGAAATCCCACATCCATGTATATATATACATTTACATTTTTATTATGTGAAAATTAAAATAAAATGTTTAAAATCAATAAAAATTATAAACTTTATAAAGATTATAAAGTTATATATATGTAAATGTATAACACAAGCAATTTATACAAAACACGTGGTTTTGGTGGCCAAAATAATAAAAAAATCAACTTAATGTGGTATAATTGGTTACATGGTGTCTTAAACAAGAAAAACAAAACATGCAGGGACCAATTGTGCCCACCTTCTAAAATCGTGACACATGGAGCCCATCTACCCATGAACTTCATCTTCTCCACCCATATGGGTCGTTTTGACCCATCTCAAACCCGAAATGCAACACGCGTTCTTCCAGAAACCTTCCAAATCTAACCCCGACTTAATTCATCAAATCAATTTCATGCTATCATTCCAAAAATCACGCTATAATCACGTTCTGAATTCGGATAAATGGAAATCAAAGAGCGTGTGGCAAACGCGTTTGAATCCCTAATAATCGAGTATAAAAAGAACCCTTGAACCACCAGCTTTCGTTTCGAGCACCCACACCTTTGTCAGAGACACCACTGGCCGGAAACCCGATCGGAACACTGCCGCCGCCTTTGGTTTGAACCCGACCTCACTCTCTGGTCATCTTCAATCCGAGGTAATACCTTCAATGGACTCGTTTTGATCTACTCTACAAAAGCCCTACGTTATTTTGCCACTTTAACACACGATTTCACTTAATTTGATTCGGTTTGGGGTTAGGGTTCGTAAGCTAGAATTGGGTTAGGGAAGAACCTTAAGTAGCATTTATAATGAAATAATATCCGAATCAATTTGAGTAAGTCATCCTATCCAAGATGGTTAGGGTGCATCACACACAGAACCAAGGTCCCCAGTTCGAACATGTGGCACCCATATTTTTTTAATTTCATTCTTTTTCAATTTTAAACCCTTTTAAATACATTAAACTTAAATAAACCATAACTAATTCATTTTAACTCCAATTTTCACCTATTTTATATCAAAATTCATCATTCTTATTTCTTGATTTAATAAAAATATAAAACATAATTTTTATCAAACTTTATAAAAAAAGTTAATTTTAGAGTTAAATACAAAAGTCATAATCTACACATGTAATTTAAATTATTTATCCACTTATTTAAATAAACCATTTAGATCTTATAGATCTATAAAAAAGTAAAAGTAACTAAACGATATTTTTAGTTAGTCATACGAGATATTATCATATGTTACAAGTTGTAATGTAATATCTAACTTATCAAATAATACTTGTCTTGTTATTCTTATTTATATATACATAAATTCATAAATATAGGTTGATTTTGATCTTCATTTACACAACTATACAAGTTGTTATAATTTTTGGATCGCTTACACAAAATGGTGTATCTTTTCTAATATTTTACTCCCGTTTACTTTTACTTTCAGGCTATTACATTTGTTCATATTAAATCATTTTAAATCAATCATTATTCAATTTTATATGCGAATTTTATATGTTTATGTGATTATGTGTTAAACTATGTGTTTAATCGTGTTATGTGTTATTTGATTATACATATTCATGCATACATCATACTTACATACATCCATCAGACTTAAGAGATTGTGTATCTCTAATAGTTTGATGAAGACTATTTACATCATTACCAGTTAAACGAAAGAGATTTAATTATCTTTAATAGTTTGATGCAGGCTATTTCAGAGAGTGTTTCATCTCTCGTCATGTTTACATCATTAGACTTAGGAGATTGTATATCTCTAAAAGTTTGATTCACTTCAGAGAGTGTGATTTGATTGTCATTAGTAGTTTGATAAAGGCTATGTCATACATTCATTTGTTTATCATTAGACTTAAGAGATTGTGTATCTTCAATAGTTTGTTGTAGACTATCACTATTCATACATTCATTTTATTTACCATAATTCTTATAAACATCGAATCGCATGTTCTCTTTAAAACTTATATATATGTAATGAAATGCTCACCAACTACTTTTGTAGTTGATACTCTTTACTTTACATGTGTAACCGGTTTAGCGAAGAACATTCGTGACAATCTAGGAAGCATGGACCCAGATTATATAAACTAGTCTATTATTTGTAATTATTTTTGTTTAAACAATGTATTACTATTTGAATCAATAAAAAAAAATCTTTTGCATGTTAATTATATTGTAACACTTAGTGGCACATATGATGAACAATCGTATCACGCTCTGACGATTCTGCTGTCGATTGGGGTGTGACAATTCATGTAATGTGCATATATATATAGTATACAAGTTACATATATGTAATTGCATGAACTACAATTTTTTTTTCTTTTTGTTACATTTCTAACATTATAATTAAAAGATATAGAAACAAAAAATGAAAAAAAAAAAATTGATTAATAATTGTTATGATTGGTTTTCTAAGTTTTCTTCAATTTTAAGTTTTTCTAAAGACCCCCCCCCCCCCCCCCTCCTCTTATATATATATAATAAGGGTGTGCATGGGTCGGGTTTTGGCCAAACCCAAACCCAAACTTCGGGTTTTAGAATTTTTAAATTTGGGTTTGAGTTTTTCAGGTTTGGGTTTTCGGGTTTTGGTTTGGGTTCGGGTTGGGTTTATTTCGGGTTTTCAACCTTAGAACAACAAATATATATAGATGGAAATTACTCAAATAAGTTTATCAATTCAGACGATCCAAAAAATCAAAAACAATTGCAAAACAATCAAAACAAGAAAATATATGTTTCTAGTGCATAACAAAAAAACTAGTATTGAAACTAGTTTTGGTATTCTAAAAGAATATAATAAAAACAAGTGCATCATTCAATCTTCATCTTCATACATTATTTCATTTCAATCTTCATATTCATTTATAGGGTCATTGGATATTTTACTTTGGGTGACAACTCTATAAAAAGATATTTGTATTTGTATTAGTATTTTAATTTGATAACATAGGGGCTTAATAAACATGTCATATAAATATATGATATGTTTTATTATATAATAATATGTTTTAAGGGTTTAATATGTATATACATAATTATAATATACTATATAAGTATATTTGGGTTTTTCAGGTTTTTCAGGTTCTAAAAACTTAAACCCAAACCCAAACCCAAGCCATCAGGTTTTAGAAAACTTAACCCAAAGCCATCGGGTGGGTTTGGGTTCGGTTATTTCAGGTTGAACTTTTCAGGTTTTTGGGGTTCGGGTTGGTTTTTTTGGGTTCTTGCACACCCCTTATATATATATATATATATATATATATATATTATATCTATTTTTAAAAAGTTATACATAAAATTCAATCTGCATAGTTTCTATTAATTCTTAGGTTGTACCTTACCGCCTGACTAGCGCTTAGCGCATTTTACAACCTTAAAAGATATTTAAAAAAATTGTATTGATAATTGTACTTTATATAAAAAATTTATTAACGAATTCATTATTTTAGAATAACGTTATAAAATAGAAATGATGAAATAATAAATGAAAGATAAAAAAAAGAAAAAAGAGTTAATTACATTTTCTTTCCTTAATATTTACCTAAATTTTCAGGTTTAGTCCTTTAAAATAAGGTAGAATACTAAAGTTTAGAAAAGTAACTGAACTTATAACGGATGTTAGTGTAAATGATGAAAATTGAAACAATACTGAATTATAAATGATGATTTTGGTCCTTTTAAAACATAAAGGATTAGGGCTTAGTTCATGAGAGAACAGTTTTAATTTAGGAACCAAAAAACCATACTTAAGTGAAAATTCAAACATTTCTCATTTATTCATACGTTGTTATTTTTTTAAACGGTTTGCACCATTTGATCACAAATTTTACCCTCTTTCAAACGGGTATAATGAAGCCATATCAAAAAAATAAAAAAATTTATGTCGTAAGTTGTAGTATACTACATATATATAAGTTTTTTTTTTAAATTTTTTTTTAAAATTTTTTTTAAAGACTAGTTGTAATATTCATAAATATACATCAATAAACAAAAAGAACACTTATAGGAAATGCGTAAGGTAACTCAAAGTACTAAAGCATATAAATTATCATCATACTAAATTAATATTACACATATACAGTATACATAAAAAAATAAAAAAATAAAGAAAATTCTGAATAAACTTTTCTAAAAACACAAATATAAAGTTAAAGAAGTATACATCGTAAATTATCATTATACTGCATATATGTAGTATTAATTTTTTTTAAATTATCATCACACTGCATATATGTAATATTGAAATTTTATGACGCATTTTTTTTTAAATTTATCATCATACTGTATAAATACAGACATTTATTAGAGTCTCTTGATATTACATGTAGTTACATCTACATGTGTGTGTATATATATATATGATGTATGTGGTTAACATCGAATAAATGAAATAGAAATCATTTATTCTCCCAAAGTTTCATTCTTGTTTAACACGTTATCAGCACTTTGCTCTTCAAAATCTCTCATATTGTTTATCTTATCTGTTTTAGTGACCGGATACTCCACAACCACGCGGCCATCAACTAGAATGTTGTGCGAGTGACTGGTATGCTTGTTTTATTACTAGACAATCAAGGTAATAGTTTCTTATCCTTTCCATGTTAAATCTCTAGTATATAATACTTTTCACATTATTTTCATGTACACCGCACATACCAATGAATCGCAATGATTCACAATGACACTAATACAACGTATTCATACATGTAACAATTTTAACCAATGTTTTAAAAACCAGTTCAAACCGGGAGGTTGAACCGCATTTTTCACATAGAGCGGGTACGGTAGATGGCAATTTTATGGAACTATGCACTTTTGGGTTATATTTTAATTATGAAATTACAGGGTTAACTAGTCAAATCAGTTAAAACCGTCCGGTACAACCTGATTCAACCGGTTGAACCATTTTTTTGTTCAATCCGATATTATTAAAATACCGGTTTTTAAAACATTGATTTTAACTTAACATTTAGTCATTTATGAAATTTTGGGTATTGTGTATTTGTGTTCACACATACCATTTATTGTTATCATGCTACGAGATACTGAGATATGTATGGTTACGTAATTTCATTACATAACATATGCTTGTCTTAAAAGCTATCACTGTGGATCGACTTGAATTACACAATTTGCATTTTTAAAAAAAAATGTTGCATGAAATAAAAGAAAATGAAAACAATGAGATTGTATTCTCAAGGACGATAAGACTTAGGACTGACCGGCTGAGAACCTATTGTCGCTGTGAACCACGGTAAAGCCGCTGGTAGAACCCGAACCTTCCTAAACAAAATTAGTTCAGGTTGAAGAAAAGAAATGATGGAAGATTACATGCCATCTCAACTCGTTTTCCTTATCATCTTCAAATCCATATTTTATGGCCACTCTCTGTTTGACCACCACCGCCGCACCTCTGTTTTTCAACAAATAGCAGCGAACTACACCTCTGCTGACGTCACTCATGGGGAAGAACTCCGGTGACATCTATCGCAAACCGTTACAGAAAAGATGGTAACGATTAGATTACTCGAGGAAAAGCTAGCGACGATTATGTGCGGAAAAGCTACCGACGAATTAATTCACGGGGATACCAATCGTTACGTTTATTTCACACATGATGATTTAACTGGTTTCTTAAATATGGACAGAAATAGTACCGTAATACGTGGTTGCAGTTTAACACTTTCAATCACACAAATTGGAAACTTGACAGACTATTTTAGAAGGAAGTCAGAAACCGTTTTAAATCATCCAGATTAATTCACAACTTTACATTAGCCTCTTCGTATGACTTTGAGGCCCATGACAAATATTACGAAATATAATATCACTTTAATTTGACTATAAAAAAAAGGAAACAAATTGAATTTAATTTTCTTAGTATCTAATTCTAACTTGAGCAAGTATTCTCACATGTTTTAAAATCTCTGTTTATATTGTTTACGGTTATTATGATTCGTTAGTACCTTCAAGAGTCGATAACAGATCTTCTTCAATTCATCACTGCTTAAAAGTTACAACCTTCCAAAATCATTAAATCAACATATGATTTACCAGTCATATTCAGTCTCCTTGGGTTACTCTTTCAAACAAAGACGTAGCTTTCGACAAGAATTCCGTATTAAACATTCATAATCAATTTGAGATGAATTTAGCTCATCTAAATCCTCATCTCATCGATCAAATTATCCAAATTCCTTTCCAAAATTATGCCAGTCGTATAGTTAAACACATAGTCACCAAACACTACAATCAACTACAGTCGAATTCAGTTCTCTTACAGGTGGTAGGAAGAGAAATTGGTGGGTTGAAAGAAAAATCGTGAGCCCATCAGAGAAGAAAAAGGGAGAAACGAGGTGGGTGGTTTAATGGTAATATAGACGAAGAAGATGGGGTGTTTGGTGTTTTAATGGTGATACAACAGATGAAGAATATGGTGATTAATTTAATGTTTTTAATTTTCCAGGTTATGGCGATTAGATATTTTTACGATATGTTAGGTTAATTTAAATAATTTTCACTTGAAAGCTGAAAGTCATGTATAGAAGAAGATGCCCGAATAAACAGAACTTTACGATGAATATAGAAACGATCTTGAAGTCAGCAGCACTTACTAAAATGGTTTGGTATTTGAGATTTTGGTACCAATGGGCAATTGTCCCAATAGTACCCTAAGTATTTTCTAAGTGTCAAGTCTCAGGTTGGATTATCACTCGGAGCAAAAAAAAATTTGTTCCTGGGTGAGCTAGGGGGTTTTCCCATAAAGCGGGTTTTCTCACTTCAACGATTTCACTGGGCCGAAGGCTAATCTATTTGCCAGGGTAAGGTCGAGTGGCCACGATATTTGCTGTTCAAATTTTTTTTTGAGATTTTAGTATTTACAAAACAGATCCTTAAAATATTTTATTACAAAATGATGTTTTGTGAAACACACGTATTTTTCTTTGTATTTTGAATCGTATTTTATATAGTTTATTATAATTTTTATTAGGTTTTGTATATTATTTAGTTCTATGTTAAAATGTAGGTGTTCGGAAACTATAGGATCGGAAACGAGCTAAAACGGACAAAGAACGAACACCTGGAAAAAAAAAAACAAGAAAGCTGAAACACACACAACCGCGTGCCACGCAAAACAGCCGTGTCAGCCTGCGCGTACCGCCCCATTCTAGAAAGGCAAATTTGATCGTCCCGACTATTTTGTCCCGCACGGTACGCGCAGGAAGGCCCCAAAACCTTTCGCGGTAGGCGGGAATGTCCAAAACCGAGAAAAAACACCTAATTTTATGTTATAAATAGAACATGATGTAAAGGGTTATACAGTTCGGCCCCAGGAGAAAAGTTGGGCCATTTTAGGAGGGGAATCTAAAGGAATCATCAAGCTTGAAGCTTAGAGTCCTTTAGTTGCTCAATTCGGTTGGTTTTACTTTGTCTAGATTATTGTTTTGATTGTTTTGACATGAATTCTTAATTACGTTTTGTTTGAACAATTGATATGAGTTAGATGGATGATATTATGATGTTTGCAATGTTGATTGTTGGCTAATTTCATTAGTAGTTACTTAGGTGATGTTGATTGTATGATTTCTTGTTGAATTATGGTGTTTGGACAATGATAAACAATATTGGTAGTTACTAAGTTAAAAGTCAGCCAAGTTGCCAGCCTCCCCTCTACCAAATGGGAGGTCGCGAGTTCGAGTCCATCTCGGCTCGAAAAATCCAGCTGGGGAATCACTGCCAGGCAGCTATGGGGCTAAACTAGCTTGGGGAGGGAGATCCCTCCCGTGGTTAGGAGTACCGTGCAATTACCCTTTTTTTTATTGCAGCTAGGTAACACTAATTAACAATGAAATCAAGTCTAGGTGTGATTTGTCTATGAATTGCATTGATGTCTAGGTTGATTTGATATTTTAAGTTGCGTTTTGCATCCTTGAGACCGAGATGGTATAGGATTTAGTTTTCTACCGCGGGATTAGTTAATTTGGGTGGGCCGAGAGGATGACCTAGGTTAGTTGAACTTGTCTTTAGCAATTAAGAGTGTGGTTAGGTCACGCAAACACCAAATGGAACCAAAAACCATCTGATCAAATGGTTTGTCTATTTTCAAAAGTGTCTGAACAAAAGGCCATGCTTTGGCATCGCAGGTTAGGTCACGCAAACACCAAAAATCTGAACCGTCTTGCTAAAAATAACTTAGTTAGAAATTTACCGGTTAAAGATTTTATAATGATTGAAAAATGTGTCGCGTGTGCAAAAGGAAAACATCATCGTAAACCACACAAAGTTAAAACTCAAAATTCTGT
>WOUH02062117.1:0-10581 GCA_009936405.2 Stevia rebaudiana
GGTTGGGTTGGTGGGCCCATCAAATTTTCTTTATTTTTTTTATTATTTTTCAACTAATAATAAAATACCACATCATCCTCATCTTTTTTACCCATCTCTCTCTCCTTCACTCACCCATTACACCGATTTTTCACCATCCATTCTCTCTTCTACGTGACACCGACGCGTCATACTCCACCCATTCTCCACCACCAAACCATTACACATAACACAGAAAAAAAAAATGTGAAATGATGATTAATAAAAGGTATGGAATTGGCGCGTGAAGAAAAGACAGAAAATATACAGTGATGTCGACGTTCAGTAGTATACTGAAAATGAAATTGCGAAGATATTTGATCCGCAATTGGGGATGGATGATATTAAAACCATATGCATTGATCAACTAATTAACGCCCACCAAATGCTTAATTTCCGTTCCAAAATCCCATTTTACCTCCAATTTGCCGTCGCTTTGATCTCCGATTGCTTCATTCATCAACCCTCATTATCCAGGTATTCATTTTCCGTCCTTGAAATCATCAATTTACACGAATTGTATCGAATTTTGATCAATTTATCACGAACGATTACCTAACTGCTTGATCTGAATTAGGGTTCGTAAAATTGATGTTTTTGTTAAGATTTAAGGGATTCGGTTGCTTATGAATGTAATCGTAATGGATTTTGTGTTTTGTTTCTAATTTCCACAGCCTTCATTCCTTTATGGTATTTGATTGATCTCATTGAGGCAGATTTGAGCTAGCAAGATTCATAAATTAAGATATTATAACTGTTTGATGTGATTAATCAATAACATACCATTTGGGGGTAGGGTTTGGTTCTGAATGCAATCATGGCTGCCACAAATGAATTTATGCATCATTTATCAATGGCTGTTTGTGAATGGTTCTTGATGTTCTTGATGTATGTTGAAGCTGCATTGGGCTTTATCCTCACCAAATTTGCTCACCATTGTGAATTACAAACCCCTTGCTTGTTTTGCTTCCGGTTTGATCGCGTGTTTGGTGATGAAAATTCTGATTATTATTTGAGTCATTTCTGTAATACACACCGCGCCGAAGTTTCATGTTTAATATCTTGTGATCTTCATCATAAGCTCTCTGACGTGAAAGAAATGTGTGATGATTGTTTCATGTCAACAATGAAGAAACATCAAGGGTACCCAAAACCTCTTTTAAACAAGAATCTTGTTCGTGTGCCTTCAAGTTCAGGATCATGTTCGTGTTGTAAGAAACAATGGAAACCAAAACCAAGAAATCAAATTAAATTAGGGATTCCAAAAGTAACAATGCATCCTCCATTGCCACTGATAACGGGTCGGTCCGGTGCGCGGTATCGCCGACGGAATTGTTTCAAAAAAGCCCGCGATAAGATTTCAGGAACCACAACTCCATGTCATGTTGAGAATAATAATATTATTAATATTAATAATAATATCCATGTGGATGTTGACATGGAAATGGACACGAAATCTGATTCTGGTTGTATTGATATTAAGTTCAGTTCGTGTTCGGGTTCTGATTCTGGAGACTCGTTTTATGAAATTGAATGTGAAAATGACGGTTTGGAGGATTATTCGCGTATTATTGTACATCAAATAGAACATTCCCATAGTGTCCCTAATCTTGAGTCTTCATTACTTAACAGGATTCATAACGAGAGTATAATAATAAATCCTCCGTGTTTGTTAATTAATGGTTCAATCAAGCATGATGTAAAAGTAAACGGGCTTCTAGAAGTTGAGAATGAAACATGTTCAATTAATCAAGATTTGCATTCTGATGATCATCATGCGTTCAATTCCTTAAATAAACATGATGGTAATGATGGTATCGATGATTATGAGTCACCAAGTACACATAGTGTAGGTGAAATCAAGGGTGAAAGTGAGATGGAACATGATCATATGGTTTCAAATTCATCAGATAAACATGATGATTATGAATATTCAAATACACACAGTGTTGGTGAAATCAAGGTTGAAAGTGAGATGGAAGATGATCATATGGTTTCAAATTCCTCAGATAAACATGATGATTATGAATATTCAAACACACACAGTGTAGGTGAAATCAAGAATGAAAGTGAGATGGAACATGATAATAAGGTTTCAAATTCCTCATACAAACATGATGATTATGAATCTTTAAGTACACACAGTGTGGGTGAAATCAAAGGTGAAAGTGAGATTGAAAAGCTAAAACGACAGGTGGAACACGATCAAGAACAACTGCGGTTGTTACACAGAGAATTAGACGAAGAAAGAAACGCAGCTGCAATAGCTGCAGATGAAGCAATGGCGATGATTACAAGATTGCAAGAAGAAAAATCAGCATTACATATGGAAGCATTGCAGTATTTAAGGATGATGGATGAACAAGCAGAATATGATATGGAAGCTTTAGATAAGGCGAATGATCTTGTTAATGAAAAAGATAAAGAAATTCAAGATTTAGAAGCTGAGCTGGAGTTTTTCAGAAGCCAATACGATGATAAATTGATCATGGAGCATGATATGGTCTTTAATAATGATAATTTTGAAGAAAATCATATGGGAAATGGGAATATTGATTTTGTATCTTCTAATGACTTAAAATCTATGAATTTGTCAGAATTAAAGGCTAATAATCATCCGGTTTTAAATTTTGAAGATGAAAAGAATTACATTTTGCAATCTATATCAGAGTTGGAGAGAAATTTTCACCAGTTTTCTAATGGTGATAAACTGTTGCAACAAAATGAAACTGATATGGTTACGGTTGAGAATGAAATTTCAAGTTTTAATGATTGGTTAGAAGCAGTTGAATCTGATCGGGAATTTCTTGAACACGCTTGTAACACGGTCCTGCATCACGTGGGATTAGAATTTATTCAAGAAATAGCGAAGCATTTGCATGATTTGAGGAGAGTTAGGTTTGATAGAAGATGCCAAATTGCTGATTGAAGTTAAATTTTTCAACAAAGTGGAGGTATGTAAATCATAATATTTTTGTATGAATTTTTATTTTTTTGTAGCATGATTTGTTTTGGGGTTTAAATCTAGCTTCCACTGGTTATTTGGCTTCATGCTTGGTGTAAGTGATGTTTTATCTGGTCGCATTGTTTAGCATGTATTTGTGGGGTCATATGAGTTTATTGGTAATAGGTTCTCATGGTTACAAGAAAAAATAAAAATAAATAAATTGATCGCATTGGTTGGTTAGCAGGGTATTGATCGGTCTTGTTTATACGTCTTTGGAATTGTTCAAAACGGGTCGGGTTGGACTCTTAGAACATTAACTGTCCTAAATTTTTAATTATTTAAATATTTAGTTTGTCTGATATGATTAACAAAAATAGATTATAATAGTGGTAATCTAGTTTTTAAATAACACTATTTAGAAGGTTCTCTATCAAGTCATTTCACTGTTTGACTCCTTGCAGTTCATGCTTTAAAAAACTTAAGTAATATTTATATATGTATATTTTTCATATTAGTGTTTTCATTTGGTAATGTTACTGTAATGCATGTTGATTACCCACATTATTATTCTTTTTTCTTATTCAAGTATATGTCATATCAGAAGATTAAGATTAGCTACTCACATTTATTGTTTTCTTATGATGCACTCATTGTTTTTTTTAGCATTCAATATCACATTGAGTTATTACTTGTAACACACTCCTCAACCTTTTAACTTTTAAGGTTTTTTTTTTAATCTTGAATACAAGTTTGAATTAAGTCTTGACATTTAACCTTTTTCTGCATATAAAACACAGTAATTAATGTTTCAGAATCAATCTGGAAGCACACTATCATGATATATTCAACACAAAAGGTGTGAACATGGATGAAATATTTCATCTTGCATATGATTCTTGATGCAAATATCTTGATCATAAAAAGTTCATTGCTTTTTTTTTGTCATCAAGAAGAAGTTGGGAAAGAAGTTACCTTGTTCTTGATCCATTGCAGATGTTTATACTACAAAAAACCGTTGTTATAGCTTGTATATTTTTTAAAAGAGAGTATAATTTTGTTTTTTTATCGAGTGTTGTTCATATCTTCATGTCGGGTTTTTGTCATTATAGAACGATAACGCAAACGCGTATGATGTAGAAACACAAATTCTTTCTTTTTGATTGAGGATCTAAAGTCTTGAATGAATGAAGCTTCATATCCGTTGTACTTCTTTAGTGTTATTAGAACGATATTTGTACTTTAGCAGTAAATTTTATAATGTAGGATCTAAATATTTTTACTTTTTTAAGGATCTAACATATTTCCATGTTCCAGCGTTCTTGTTTTTTCTCGGGCTAGTTGTTTTATATAAGAACATTGTACTCAGCTTAAAGATAAAAAAAACGATCGTTTTTATAGTATATTTCTTTTTAATTGATGTCACGTGTAAAAGTTATAAACATTTAAAAAAAAACTGGAAGGAACTTGATAAAAAGTAAAAAAAAGTAGTGGTTATTAAAGTATGTTCAACGACTTGTTTTTATCATAACCTTCTTACACTTCTTATTTTAAGTTCTCTTCTTAGTATAACTTGACCTTTGGATGTAGGGGTGTGCATGGGTCGGGTTGGGTCGGATTTTGGCTAACCCAAATTTAAATTTTGGGTTTTAAAATTTTTAAACTCGTTTGAGTTTGCGTTTTTCGGATTTGAGTTTTTGGGTTTTGGTTTGCGTTCGGGTTTATTATGAGTTTTCAACTTAGCAAGAAAAAATGAACGTATATTTAAATGAAAAAAAGTGCATCATTCCAAAACAACAATTTATTTATATCACTAAACAATTTCAAAACAACCTAAATCAAGAAAATATATTTTTTAGTGCATAAAAAAATTGAGTATTGAAAACTAGTTTTTGAATTTTATGGGACAAAAAAGTTAAAACAAATGCATCATTGTAATCTTCATACATTCTTTAAATTTAATCTTTATCTTCATCATATGGTTGTTGGAGACTTTTACTTCGGATGAAAACTTTATAAAAAGATATGTGTATTCGTATTATAAGTAAATAATAAATCATATATTAAAAGTAGCATATATAATGCATAGACATATGTGGGTATTTTGGGTTTTTTTTAAAGGCAAACCCAAACCTGTCAAGCTTTAGAAATTCAACTCAAACTCGTCGGGTTGGGTTTAGGTTCAGTTATTTCGGTTTGAACTTTTCGTTTTTTTCGGGTTTCTACGCACCCCGGATGTAATTGCTAACAATTTTTTCACTCGAAGATTACCACTTTTGAATACGGCTTTATCAGATTAATTATAGGCATGCTCCAATTTAGAATGTCAAAATGTTGTTCGAATTGTCTGACTTTCCAAACATAGAAAGTCAACATACGTAGCAAATTTGGCTTTTTCCCTTTCCGTAAAGAAGTTAATACATTTTCGACCAAATGAGAACATTTGAAAAACTAAAGGTTGATAGTAGATTACGTTACTCATATGTATACCCTCTCCTCTATTTATACCCCAAATTCTCTGTGTTCTTCACTGCACAATCAAGAATAATGGCAACTGGTTGTAGAGGTAATATATCTCGCTTCTATTAATTTCCTCAAGTTATTACATGTGATTTAAACTATATGAAATATACATTAAAGTTGTTCTTTAAGAGCTTAAACCGAAAAACCAAACCGATTTCTAATTCGTCTTTTGGTTTGCTTTGTAAACTTCCAAATTCAGTTCTTTTCAATTGTATGTTTTGACTGGAAAAATCAAAGTGAATAAATGTAGCAACCCGAAAACCAACACGGTAGAAACTTTTAAGTTCATGTTTGGGAAGTTGGAGGCGGCCAAGTAAACCGAACAAGTCATAAAACTTAGATATATATTTTTCCACTTTTGGTTTGTAGTTATATACGTATTTATTATAATCACGAATCATATTCTTCTAGTTTAAATTTTAATACAAATTAAAGATTTTAAAATAAAAATCGGTTTGAACATTCGAACAGTTAAAACCGATGTTAAACCATCAAAACAGGCAGCTGACCTATCCAAACTAGCTTGTTTGGTTTGTTGTTCCCCAAAACCACATGCAGTTGGCGATTTGTCCTAAAATATTCGTCGATCATTCGTCAAAACAATTGAACCGAACCATAAAGGAGCGGAATTTACAAGTTTGTGTTTGGACAGGAAAGAGTTCATGGCCGGAGCTTGTTGGGGCGAACGGAGAATCAGCAGCAGCTACAATCGAGCGTGAGAATCCACGGGTCGATGCTATCGTGTTATTGGATGGAACTGCCACCACTAAGGACCTCCGGTGCGACCGTGTGTGGGTGTGGGTGAACTCCAGTGGAGTGGTGATTCGAACTCCTATCATCCAATGAATGAGCTAAAACCTTGTAGGTGCCATTGTCGACGTTTCCAAATTTCATAAATATAAATAAATAAATAAATGATGTGTACTAGTATTGCATGACTCGTGTTGTTTAAGCTTTGTTGTGTTGTATTGGGATAACATTTGTTGTTTGATGTTCGAATGTTTTAATAAAGATCGAATACTATTGTTGTATAATTTGTTTTTTATTATTATTTATGTTCATTATTAATTTAGGGATTGAGTTCAACTAAGTGGGAGTTTTATTGTGCCAAGGGTAATAAGGATTTAAAGGTATTAGATCAATACTCAAAGGATGAAATAAAATTATAGGTGAAAAAGTTGTTGAATATTATTTTGGTAATTGTCACTTTTATTGATTTTTTTTCAAGTTATCTCACATTTTTAAAATGTTTATAACTTTTACATACAACTTTATTAGAAAAAAAATCATAGAAATTAACAATTTTTTTATTCTTTAAAACAAATATAGTGTTCCTATATATATAAAAACATATCCAACTCATTGTGTACGTCTAAATTTATTGTTGTGCATTTCCTACTCATCATTGTGTCTAAATTTATTGTTGCGTCTTTCCTACTCATCATTGTGTCTAAAATAAGTTTAAGAGACGTAGGCCATAATATTTGTGATATAAGAAAAAAACTTGGAAAGTACACAATACACAGTCAATACTTTTTGTGTGATAGAATACACAGATAATGCAAAATAAGCAAGACACAACAAAAATACACTCACATAAGACACAATACACATCACATAATAATATGAGTTGGAAAGACATAACACACAATATTGCGAAACATAATAATATGAGTTGGAGAGACATAAGACACATTGCGAAACATAAGACACAATATGAGTTTTAGACACAATGAGGAAGATTAGACATAATGAACTAGAAAACGTAAATTTTTTATTTTATATATAGCAAGAATGTACTCATTTTAAAGATAAAAAACGCTTGTTTTTAACTTTTTATATATGGTATAATCTAAAAAAATAGTATGTAAAATTTATGAATATTTAAAAAATGTGAAGGAAACTTGATAAAAAGTTAACAAAAGTGATCATTACTAAAGTACCATCGAACAACTTATTTTACCATAATCATTAGTTATGATCTAGCGACTCTAAATCCTTTCACTTCTTATTTTAAATCCCCTTTCTAGTATAGCTTGACCCTTTTTCGCATAAAGTTCTTGTAAAAAAGAAAACATACATGACAAGATAAGCATGCTATGAAAGTCCTACATTAATTTTTAACAATGTGTCTGTATTTCCTACTCGCAATTTTGTCCATCTTTGGTATGACCGCTTCAAATTGTCTTCTTTGATCAGCTTAATACCCCTATGGCCCTATACCACGAGTTATCTTCTCCATCTGTCACTCTACTCTCACTCAGGTGCTGTTTGTTTACCTCTTAACATGCTTTTAATGGTTCAGAGCTCTTACTGATTCAGCACTTAATGATTCAGACTGTTTGGCAGATGTCTGAATGATTAAGATATTTACCTCTGAATGGTTAAGTAGTATACTGAGTCTGAATGATTAAGATATCTTATCTAAATTGGTCAGACATTTTCTTTTGAATGGTTAAACATTATGTTGCCTCTTTAATGGTTCAGACCTCTTACTGATTCAACACTGAATAATTCAGACCTCTTACCCATTCAAAAATTGCCAAACAGGCCCTCAGTCTAAAGGGTGTGGGGTATTAATTCAAAAAATCATGGTGGCAAGCGGTGAGGTGGCTGACGGTGGTGCTTGAGGCCGCCAGTGGTGGTGGCTCGTGACTGAGATTTGTACCCTAAAGTGTGTTTGTGTGTACATAAAATTTACATAAATGTAATTAAAAAAAATCTTTATATTAAAATACATTATTTTAACTAAACAATCCCTCGTCTAGTGGTCATAAATAGTTATTTTATGTGAAGATAATGAAAACTTATTGAAAAGTTGATAGATGTTACAACCATATACCTCAAGTTTGTTACAAAACTTATCGAAATCGCATGTCATAATTTGCAACTTAAAAACTTATTACCTCAAACCTGATATTTTTTTCACAAATTAAACCATCGAGTCTTTCTTCGTGTTAACTTTTTCTATTATAGTGTTCATAACTTTGTTTGATCAATTTTTTCAAAAGATAGTTAACGTGTCCTATATAGTCATTTTTTTCTTTTCATTCTCCCACTGGTCCAACACAATTTGGTTATGAAATGTTTAAAAAAATACTTAATTCACCTTTGTCGTTGTGTTTGGTTTGGCACAACTTAAACACCTATTTCGAGTAAGTACTACGACTGTGTGACAATACACTTTGTTAGTGTGTGTATGTTATATCACCACACCACTACAACGCGTAAGATATTTATCTAGAGTACCTATGAGATATATAGTGTATGTGTGTATATGTGTTTGATAGTAAATATACCGTATATTAAAAAAGCTAACGAAAGGTGTCAATTACAACGGATTCTTGCTTCTTTAATAGGCATAAAGTTAAAGAGAAAATCAAAGTTCAAAATTTATAAAATAAATCTAATATCAAATATGCAAAAACCAATATCCAAATTAAATATAAATCTTATCTAATTAAAAATATATTATAACCCATTCCTCAACCTTTTACCAATTCAACAAGAAGTACCTTTTTGTCCTGCCTATTTGGTCAAATGTACGAAATAAGAATCACCTAAACCTAGATCAACATTGTACTATTAATTGTGAACTTAATTTTTTCATAGAATGCTTACGGACATCACCTATAAGCTACTCACCAAATGTTGCATGGTTTAGTTTGTCTTATATTTCAACTAAATAAAGTCAACAAATGTAGCAAATTTGATCTGTACACCACAGAAATTTCTACAATTCACAACCCTAATAATGGGAACATTTGAAAAACACAAAGTTGAAACTACATTTCGTAACGCAAATGTACAACCCAAACACTATATATACCCCCGTACACCCCATGTTCTTCAATCCACAATTAACAATGTCAACCACTTGTCAAGGTAAATCCAGTCATTTCTTTCTAATTTCCTTAAGTTATTTCATATGAAATTTTTAAAAATATTAGCTAAAGAATATTAACAAATAATTTACGTTTCGAAAACTAACTAATACAGGAAAGAGTTCATGGCCAGAGCTCGTAGGCGCAAGAGGAACAGTAGCAGCAGCTACTATCGAGCGTGAGAATCCACGGGTCGATGCTATTGTGGTGGTTGAGGGAAATTCGGTTACAGGTGATTTCCGATGCGACCGAGTGTGGGTGTGGGTGACCTCGAATGGGTTGGTCTCTCGACGTCCTGTCATTGGTTAGGATCGGCGGCTTGCCGGGGCAACGGTCACTGTGCCAAAATGTTATAAGTGAATAAATTATATATCTATTGTGGTTGTGATGTTACTCTACTCTAGTGTGGTTAAATAAATAAAACGTGTAACGTATAAGCTTTTTATCTATAAGTTATGTAATATATATCTATGTTGTTCGTGTTAAGAGTACGCTCCGTGTTAATTACTATGGTATACTAAATAAAGGTGTTTAGTCGATTATCTTTGTTCAAATTAGGGTTGCAACGAGTAGAGCTTTATTAGATCAATCTGAACAAGCTAGTTCTGCCAAATTTATCCATACTTATTACACCAACACAAATGGGACCTTTTTTCAAATTTAAAAAGGCGGTTTGTCTTGTCTCGATTTTCGACTTCACGAATTTAAAATGTGTTATCCAAAACATAAGTGGCAATTTTGGCTTTTGTTTCTGCCAAATTTAATGAAAGTGTTGAAATATTACAAAGTAAAAGTACAACCGTCAATGCAAAATGCGCAACAGAGATCTCTTTATACCCCTCCTCCTAGATATGATTGACATCAAACTATCCAAGAATGATAGATTGCAAAGGTAATCCAATTTCTCTCTTCTAATTTCGTTATTATTTTCTACTTCATATTACTTAAAAGTTGCAATTTCGACTCATGATTCAAGAATATGTCAATTTAGTTGTGTCATATGTAACGTTTTCAGATCAGAGCAAACAACAAATCAGTCACGTTATCGATTGTTTTACTGGTCAAACCAGATTTAATAACACATGACTACATGAGTACTTGTATTAATTAAATATAGAATCCGGTTATATCTTATTGTTGGGTTTTAACAAGTTTATCAAAGTCATTTTAACCTCTTAAAATGTATAAACGCAGCGGATGATTAGTAGTTTT